>JAAGNO010011370.1:1603-50020 GCA_033439905.1 Ceryle rudis
AAAGATCTGTATTTATAGATACAAAAAAGTTCATGTGCAACCACATAAATACAAGTAAAAACCTCAAACAATTCCATTAACTGTCATACCCCAGGTTTTATTTTTGGCTGATGGGTTGTATTTGTGTGGTTGTTGGGTTTTTGTTGGTTGTTTTGGCAGGTGGGTGGTGTGTTTTGTGGTTTTGGGAGGAGTTCTAGAACACCTGTTATTTCGGCTGAATGCTGAAAGGGTTATATAGTAACAACCCTCCCCAAATGCTATTAAGATTTGGATGAATCCCATGTTTCCACAGAGATCAGAAATTACATGACTGTGTTACTCCTTTTCTTTTCTCTTGCATTCTGGAGTTACTTGTCCTTCAGTGTGGTAATTGTGTCCTAAGCAATACTACTCTTTTTGTACATAGTCCTAACTCCTTGAAGGTTCCAGATTTGGAAGTGTCTGCTGAAAAATGTGTTTGATTATTTTTATTTCATGAAAGAGGAACATACTACTGTAGGAGCCTCTGGGTTAATGGTGCAAGTCAATATTGATGGAAGTAGATGGAAGTAAATATAGATTCTTCTGTTTGTTTGTTTTGTTTAGATTGACAGTGTTTTGAGAACTGGAAATCGCATCGCCTGAGCCTTTATGTGTTGTTACATAGCTATAGTGGCTCTTCTTGTTGGCCGACTGCTTGTTACTTAATAATGTGTTAGCAATTTCTGTGTGCTTACTGACAAAAGGAGCCTCTAGATCCTTGTGATTCAAAAGTCTAGCTTCTAAAAAGTGAATAACTGTGGAAACACACAAGTATGTGTTTCACTGTGGTGGAATGTGTACTGTTAAACTGTTCCTCTCAAGTTTTAATAGTTCTGTAGAATATAGTTATGAATTAAAATTACTGAATTGATCCATTACTGATTTGTAATTTTTTCAGTTGATTAAAGAGAGGTTTTTCAGTTGAATAGTGGCAAAATACTATAGTTTGAGTGCTTCACCTAAATCAGCCATCTGAAATACGTGACAGACTTGTTTCATGTAGTGATACTAATTTGAGCTAGAGCTGAAGAGTACCTTTTATGCAAATCAAACACGACTGCGAACATTTTGTTCAACTTCCATATATGTTTCTTAATGTCACCACTCTGAACCAGTTTCCCTTAGTGAATATATTCAGCACCTGCTCACATCCTTAATTTGAGGCTCTTGTTTTTTTGAAAGGTATTGTTCAAAGAGAGGGCTACTGGTCTAAGTTCACCTAATAATACAGAATTTGTCTTCTGTTTTCAGTCTTCCATACAATGAGTTCTTTGGTGGGGTAAGTGGCCTGACAGTGGAACAATTCAAGAAGATCAATGGTTTTCCAAACGCCTTTTGGGGATGGGGTGGAGAAGATGATGATCTTTGGAACAGGTGAGTGTTACGTGCTGATGCCTTTCTCATTGTTCTGTGGTAGCCACCCTTTAAGAGCAATTAGGTGTCTGTCAGTTGGCACATTTTTTTTGGTTTTAAATTTGTTTTAAATGAACAAAGTCTAACATTTCTAAAGACTTTGCTACACAAATATCTGAACATACTATTGGAAGGGATAAGTATGATGATCTTTTTTCTTGGCCTGGGAACAGTTAACAGGCTTTTAAGAGAAAGGTCTGTTAATAAATAATGGATATGATAATAGATAACAGTGTATAATCATATTTAGTGTCATTCCTTCTAGTCTTCTGTATGTTGCTTTTTGATTTTAATTTATGTTTTTCTTATGCTGCTAGCATTATGGAATACCATCCCACAGACATGTAGAGTAAGCATGAGTTTAAGTATCTTTCCTATCTTAAAAGCAGTGTTTGAGAGGTTAACTTGTGACTGTGTTGATAGTCACAAATTGGACAATGCTCAATGTGTTACTACCTGTTCACAGTAAACAAACATAAAATGTTCCACTCGAGCTGTTGAAACAAAGTGTCTGCCTGAGTTTCTATAGAAAGAGATATATTTTAAAGACATGTATGTTTTGATTCTTTTTCTGTACTATATTCATACTTTTTTATGCTGTTGTGCTTTAAGAACAAAGCAGGAAATCTTAAATGTGAAATTACTATTATTTTACACTTTATTGGTTTTGCCAGCTTTTTTTTAGTTGTTGGGTTGGGAGTGTTTTGGGTCTTTTAGGGAGAAAATGTGAGTGAACATGAAATGTTAGCCTGAAAAGATCTGATGCATATTTTTAACTTTAGCTGTGACTTGTGAAAACTTTTTTTTTTTTTCCTACTCTTCATACAAATGTTTGTGTTACCCTGCAGGGTTCACTATGCTGGGTACAATGTAACAAGACCAGAGGGAGATTTAGGGAAGTACAAATCCATTCCTCATCATCACAGAGGTGAAGTCCAATTTTTAGGACGGTAAGAAAAACAGAGAACTGTTCAAAAACTAGAGCTAAAGCTGTAAATTTGTTTTGTACACACATACAAATCTTCCACGCATACAAACTAGCAGTCAATGCTCATCAGTGTTACTTCCTCTTTTGTGCTACACCTGGTATTTTCTTAACCACAGTATGTTTAGTGTTCAGATCTTTCTTATTTAACCATGAGAGAGACCAGGTTGGTGTGTCAGAAGATATTATCATCATAATCTTTGATGAAGAATGTTATTGTTCCTTAATACTTTGGGCATTAGTGCTGGCAGGGCTCCAGTAGTTGGTTAATTTGGATATTGTGCAAAAGGAGGCAGTACAGCTAAGGGAGATGACTCCTGTGTAAAAACAGACTTTAAAACTCCTTTTAAAGGATTGGTTTCTTTTGTCTTATTTCATTCTTTTCTGAGATAATGCTTCTTGTTTCCTGCTTAGATTGACATCAACTTTTTCTTTTTGGGTTCCTTTCTTTTGCTACAAAGATACAAAACACTTTAACTGGCCAGTAGGTTCTAGCTGCCCCAGGTTGGAATAGCAACCAGAATGCAGCACGAGCTACACCTAGAAATTAGAATGTGAAATGCAAAATGAGGATTTATGGTTTGTGTCTGCAGATAATTAGAAATACCGCTCGATTCTGTTACCAATGGGTATCTCCTTCTGTGACCACCTTTATTTTCTGCTTTGTTCAACATTTTTAAATAGTAGACATGAATAAATACAGGGTATGAAACTAGAATGTATATATCAGTAATCTGGGGGAGGGTTTTTTCATCACCTCACATTCAGATGTTTGCAAATGGAGGAGTTTCAAAAATGAAACGAAAGGCAATTCAGATATTTAAATGTATAATGATGAACAGTGAAGGTTCCTCAGTCTTCTCTGAGCTCCACAGTTGATTTCTTTTATAGCAAAAGACCATGAAGAAATAGAATATTCTTTAAAAATCAGTTCAGTTTGGGACTATAAAAAGTATGCGTATTAGATGCTTTCTTGGTTATTTAGTCTTAATGTTAACTTAAAATATGTGAACATAAAATTCAAGTGTATTAAAAACCAGAAGGTGGCTTGCTTTTAAAGCTTAGGTAGGTAATTTGGTAATTTCAAAAGGTTGAGAGGTAGTTTCAGGATTTAAAGTGTATTTCAAAATGAAATGACTGTTACAGTATTTTGTCTAACATCAGTTGAATTGTTTCTTGAAAAATCTTTCTCGTGTTTTCTTCTTCCAACTTCCTCTGCAGATATAAACTTCTGAGGTATTCCAGAGAGCGTCAGTATATTGATGGGTTGAACAATTTAATATATACTCCTAAAATACTTGTCAGTAGATTGTATAAAAATATAACGGTTAATCTCATACCAGAACTCGCTCCTGTTAGAGACTATTGATGGAAGTGGAATGACAACCTACACTACCAGAATAAACTTGTAACACTGGAGGCTTCTAATACCCACTATAAAACAAAACCAAACCAACAAGCAGCAGCTTAGAATTAGAGATTTTTTGACCATTTAATGATGTGTATTTGGGATGAAAAGTGATTGTATGTACCATACATTTTGTTCTGAAAGAAAAGCCAGCAGCTACCACTCAGCAGTACCACTCAGATGTTTACAGCATGAGACTACTGTTCAAGCCTTCGTTCTTCATATTCTCTATCTTAACCACTCAAACTGCAGAAAACAGACTTGTAGCTTCTCTGGAAATAAGGACAGAGGCTTCTTCTTCCAGGATTATTTTTTTAATATACTAAACCGTGCCCCCCGTTGTATTTAAATGAATGCTTTTGTTTCTTTTAAAAATGTGTTTTGTAAATATGTGATGTAAATTAATGTGTGTACATTGCTTTTAAATTGCTCAGTATTTTATGCTTCAGTATGTATTTGAGTGTGTTCTTGTTTGAATTCTGTAGGAATGTTTTTATTAGCATGAAAGAACAAGTGTAAAATGTAAGTATGCTTAAAAAAAAGGTTATACCTTATGTGAAATGAAGGAAATATTAATTGTTGGCCAGCTATGACTGTAAACTGTTATACTAGTTTTGAGCTCTAGGCCTCCTGCATATCTATATAGAAAAATCAATTTCGTATATGAACTTGCTAGAAAGAAAGCTTTTAATTTTATTTATTGCCAGGAAAAAAGAAGTATGATACCCTGCCTGCCATCTAAATCCTACTTATATGCATATTGCATGTGTATTACAAGAAAATCTTGCGGTTGTTGCGTATTATGATCTACAGGAACTCTTAACTGTTTCCAAGTGTGCCACTAGTGTCAATGTCAGGGATTTTAATGCCTAAAACAGTGTGTCTGGGTGCGTAAAGTATTTTGGTATTGTTCTTTTTTTAAAGAAAAGAATTCTAGTAAACAGCACTTTTATTCCTCCAAACCAAGAAGAGCCAAAAATGTGTCTTCACTGGAAGAATATTAAAGTTAGATTTTTAAGAAAATAATAAACTTAGTTCTAATAGTTCTAATGCTTGCAGTGTGGGATTTTCAGAACCATGGTGTTGGTCAAACTGTTCCACATAAGTGGAACTGAAAGCAGGCCAATCCCAAGTGCTTTTTAAAATTCCACTCATAATATATTAATCAAAATAGTTATTTCAGGGCCTGTTCTGGTAGAGTGCTGAGTGCTTCTATGATGCACTAAGTATCCTCAAGTCGATGAATTTCAATGAGATTGAGGTTGCGCAGTCCCACTAAGGATTGGTCCTGTCTGTTTCTCTATTTTTGTGGTGCTGTGTGTATGAGTAATAAGCCTCTTTCCTTGGCTTATAATGAAAAACATACCTTCTTATTTTCAGTTTGCTTGTAATGTTATGCTACCTGAAAGGATCCTTCTGCTAAGTGTTATCTTTTCTTAATATTTTTTTACATCCTTTGTTAATACTGAGGAAAAGGACTGGATCGTTTATTTTCTATGTTAATGTAAAAGATACTGACCAAGAACTAAACTGTTTTGTTTGTCACAGTTACTCAACTCTTTAGGAACCAAAGACTGACTTCTGCTCCCATGAAGAATGGAACGCAGTATATAATGAGGATTGTTTATCCACAGAGTGTTCTGTAAGAGTGTTGACAAAGAATACTAACTTTAACTCATTACTGTGTGTCGGTTTCCTGAACTGCTGCCATACATGGTGTGATGCTTTGTATATTTGAGTTTGTTTGCCATAAACACCTTTTGTTTCCTTGATATCCCAGCAGCAAATTTTGCCCCTGGCCATTCTTCAGTAAAGTTATGAGCTTAGTTGTAGGCATCCCAAATATTTAGTAGAAATGTAATAATTTAATTTCAGTAGTTGAGAACAACTGTAAAGGGTATTTTAAACCGTACTGGAATAACCTTAAAATCTACCAGTTAATTCAATATGCTTTAGGAATGATGTCATGCAATGCAAATAACAAAAAAGTGAGCATAAAGCGAACAAAACATCCTTCAAAAGCATGCTTAAGTGGTTTGTTCACCTCTTGATATATTTTTCTATAACCGAGTGTATAGAATATTCTGAAGCATATGGACAAAGGGGAGATAATTGATACACTGTATGAACAATTATATCTTCCAAATAAAATTAGTCTTATTTCATAACAGACTAATACAATTCTTTAAGAACTGTTGAATACATTTTTAAATCCCTGATGTAATTTTGAAGTGATTTCTGGTTTTCAGTACAAGTTCACCTACAATTTAACACCTACGGTTGTGAAACATCCTTTGGTACTATAGGTCTACTGTTTTCTGAAGCATGCTTTTGTGCCCATTTGTTTAGGCATTCTGTGAAATTAATGTGGAATTAGAAAAAAAATCTAATGCATATATATGTATAGATACATACATATATACATCCTATATTACATATACTGTGACTGAACTAATATAACCTTACAGCTCTAAGTGATTAATCATGTATGGTCTAGAAAAATGTGATTTAAACCAATATGTGAATGGTTTATGACATTTAGCCAAGTTCTTAAAAAGTTTACATTTGGTGCCCCAAAGTGATGGATGTTAAATTAGGAATTGTTAACCAACACGCTTCTCTAAGTACCTTTTATCACTTTGTTGGGAACTCTTAAAAGTTGCCATCTTGCCAAGTAGTGTTAACTCTACTGCCTGCTTGAACTCAGTGCTATTCTGTAGTGAATTTTAACATAGACAGTGCCTTCAAACAAAATAAACGCGATGCAGAACTAAGAGTTGTGCACGTTCCTTTTGATGTTTTCATGAGTCCTCTAAAATGTAGAGAGAAGGAATCGCACTGGCTTTTGCATTGCCGACAAGGCAACTTAAGGTTTCTCTTAAAGGAGTGAAGATGGAGGGAGAAGAAAGGGGGAGTGTTTTAGAAGATTCTTAAGGTCTTGCAAATTAACACGTTAAAACATCACAGAAATATTAGCAGTGGAATCTGGTTGATATGCTAAGATGCTCTTAAGCCCATTTGTCATATTTCAAATTTAAGTAGAAGAATACAAAAATACATAATCCATTTCGCAACAGACAGTATATTGAAAAGCAAGTGCAAAATGTCCTTTCTTGAATCTTGCCAGTCTATTTTTCTATCATGTTTATTAATGACTATGTTGTAGTGAGTTACTAATGAGCCACTTACTTAAAAATATTAACAGGATCTATTGCATATCAGCAAGAGGAAGTGTACTTAAGATTATTTTATTTGTAGAGGTATGTAAGATAGGCTTAATGAAAAATGCACTGAAACAAATGCTGGGAATTTCCTGTGTACTGTCATAGTTCTGGTTTTTGTTGTTCATGAAAATGTTTGTACTTTTTTATCATTGTCTTTTATGAAATACAATGTTCTAAAGATTGTGTTGGTTTGTTTATTCTGAGGTTCTGTGGAAGACCAAGCGCTCATTTTTCTAGTGCTCGGTTCCTCAAAGTAACGGCAAAAGGAAGGGACAGCTGGCCAGCAAATACATCAGGTTAGGCTGTGATGGGGTCAAGCCTCAGGCTAACACTGCTTTTCCTTGTTTGTATTTATGCGCTTTCATCTTTTGGTTTTCTTAGGATAAATACCATGACTCGGGGCTTTGCATACTTCTCCAAGATGGGGTTGCTGTTCTGTTCTACCTCCTAATGGCTCTTCTCTGAACTTATTTCTGTTTAGTACTAATCTTCCTTGTATGTGGATTACAAGAATGGGAAATAGGAGGACCAACTCATATTTCTCCTGGCATTAAATAGGGAGTTGATTTTCTCAGGAATCGTCAGTTGTCCTTTTTTTATTTTGTACCTTACAGCTATTACAGGAGTGTCCAATGGCTAGAGGTATGCAGGTAGTTTTGGGGAGTTCTTCAACAGGGAGCAAAGGTAGGTGCAGAATTTTACAAAAATACATAACTAAATTTCAAGTATGTTTGATGGATATACTTTTCTGCACCACTGGGTATGGACTCTCCTTGTGTCACCGGGTATAATGTATTAGAAAGCAGGAAAGAAGGTATTTTAAGTATGTGTAGCATCCTTAAATGCAGTTCTACCTTGCTGTCACTTTTAAGCTGCTTTTGCTTCTGTGTCTTAAACTCACCTCCAAGTTCTGATTTTTATCTGATGATCTGGTCCCTGGGTAGTAGTCCCACATGACTTCATCTGCTCTGGTCTTCAGTAGTAAAGTACAGATGATGGTAGGTGGGGGATTGCATTTCTTGTGCGCTTATTTTTCATGACCTGCTTCAGATGTGTTTGTTAGCTTCCTTTGCAAGAAAAAATGTAGTTTATTAACTTCACGGAGGACTGTGTTTTATTCTCAGAATTCCAGTAATGGAATTTCAATGCATTTTTTCAAACCCTAAACTTTTATTCAGAAGAGAAATACTTACAGAATACAGAAATACAGAATTCTTTATTCAGAAGAGTATTTGAAAACAAAGTCAATGTACATTCTCCTAAAGTTAACAAAGTGAATAAACAACTGGACTGTTACTGTTAGTGATTTACTGTGAAATCTAAAGCTGTTGATAGGATCAGACTAAGCTCTTATTTATGGAAATTTCAATTTAGACATCTAAATTTTCAGCTTCTATTCCACTGGCTCACTAACTACTGCTGTAGTGGAGTAAGAAAAGGGACTGAGGAAAGCAGTAATGGAGTAATGTCGATAACCAGCATCATTAGCTGAGAACACCACCTGGAAAAAGAAAAAACCAAATACAAGACAAATGAGAAGTGATCTCTAGGTACAAACCCAGATGAACCATTGTGATTATTTTATCTAACCTTTCACAAAGCTTTGGAAATATTTTCTCTTGGGGTGATTTGATCACTATGATCACTGATTTTGATCACTGTCTGTCACACACTGTTTCCACTGGTCAAAAATCCTCTGTTAAAAGTGTACATGTCACTTAAAATTTTATCAAGTATACTTATTATCCAAATTGGGATTTCCTTGTTTGTACTCAAATGGCAACAACAAATTTTTCTGCATTGAAGATCTACATTGAACTCAATTGACTGTCTTTAATAAAAAAGTGTTCTTTCAAGTATTTGAATCTTTCTGTTGCTCTTATGAAATCCTGAACTTTGAAGAACAGAATTAAACGTAGTGCTATAGTAGCTATAATCAGGCCAAAATATTAATTTATTTAATGCTGCATAACTATGTCGTAGAGGCAGACTGCATTAGTCCTTTGGCCACAGTGTGATTTACAACAGGATGCAGATTTAAGGAGTCAATGCAAAAAAAATTTTAAAGCGAAAAGAAAATTTTATATGTGCAATTAGTAATTCAAGCATAGACTTATAAAGTATCTTTATTCTCTGCAAGTAAAGTACAGGAGAAAATGAATACTCACATCAGCATGGTGATGGAAGGGATTCAAGCCCAGTGTCTTCCAATAAGAGGCTGAGTCAAGCTCAATCTTGTATGTCCCTGTTACAAATTGTTCTTTACTTGTGAGCTCGTGGAGCTCTCCGTTGTCATTGGTTTGTCTGTGTGATGGCAGAAGAACGCACTTTTATATTTTGGTTAAAAGCCCAAGAAAAATGCAGTTCTTAGCAACTGAACTTGAGGGATACTGTGTAGCTTAAGTGTAATATGATGAATACTTCTATTGATCTGGAATGGCTTATGTCCATCTGTATTATGGATGCTTCAGAGCTTGGCATTTGCTACTTCCACGATCACCACAGCAGATGGCTGCCTGCCATGTCACTACTCTGCATGGTTTTGGGGGTGAGCCAAAAGCTGGCATTATTGTTCATGGACTCTTGGCAGTGTCTTGGAGTTAATTAAATGAACCCACTCAGAGGGAAAACTCCACCGCTGCTGTAAGCAACGCGGAAGCTCTGCGATGCACTTGCTGTGTAAATAAGTAAGGTCAACTTTCCTGACTTTTGTCATAGTTTTCTTATTTAAATGTATTGAGTTGTGATAGCAGTATGAGTATTTTTTCATAGTTTGCTATTTGAAATGTCTGTAGATCAGCCAACAGTGTAGCCTTATGGATTTCCCTCTTGGTTTTCCATCCTCAACAAACAGATGATTTGGTTTGATGCAAGATGCTATCAGTGCTATCCAGGGCCATAGCACTGGCTTGAAATGATATACCTCTGAACACCAGCCCATTTCAGGCTCCAGAACCAGTACCGAATGCTCTCTCAAACATGTTGTTCTGGTTGAAACACGTTTCTGTGAAATAAGTTCTATAATACTAGGTTTTGATTGGGTAGGCTACCCACAAAGTTTAGTGCTGCTTGTGCCTGATTTTAGTAGTCACAAACTACTGTTTTGTCTTCTAGCTGCCAAATCCTTTTCTGAATGTATTCAAACTGCATGCAGAGAAAAGAACAACTGAATTTTTTTGTCATCTTCCAGTGCATTACTTAAGATTTGTGCTTTAATATAGCTTGTAACTATGAAGTCATAGAATGCCATTTGTATCTTACAAGATCCTCTGTAGTCAGTTACCGAGTTTTTTTTTATCTGTTCAAATGTCTCTGGTTTTTCTTTGTAGACTGATCATTGTTCATGTAGATTGTTTGATAACCGTTCATTTCTCTAATAAGCTTTCTCAGCTAAAAACAAAGGTATTTTTAACTGAGAACAGTTATTTCAGAATCTCTTACTAACACTGAATTAGAAATTCAGAAGGCTGGAGAGGTTGATTTAGTATTATCACCACTCACATACCTCATCTTAACATTACTTTGTCTTTTGTTTCAAATGTTATGGTTTTTAAGTATAGTATTTTAAAGCTTCAGTCAACATCCAGCTGTTTAGCCAAGCATCTTTATGTAAAGCCTTTAAGCTCAGATTTGAAGACAAGTAAACTGAACACCCTCTTAATGGAAAATTCCATGCATTTCCAGTCACCGAATGTGTGAAGCTATCATCCCACTTCAGGGGTGGGAGGCAATTTAAGTAGGACAAGGTGAGTAGATCGTTCTTTCCACCTTGTACAAATATGTGTGGCCTTCACACCTTTGAGAGCTCTGTTGCTTCTGCCAGCCCACTGCTCTTTGACACCAAAGAGCCACTTTCATACAATTTCTCATGAACTTTCTAGAAATGGATCTGATTCTGGGATCCCACTATTCCAGTGAAATGCCTTCACTATCTCAGCTTCAGCCCTTATGAGCTCTATCTCACTTTTTCTTTTAAGGTAGAATAGACTGTTGACAGACCTGGGAAGGTCTCAGATGAGACTTTGAACTGTCTTGGATAGAGTGTGGAAGTGGGATGCTGCTTGTTGAATAAAGAATGTTCATTCTGTGTAACCCCTAAGAATTTTTCCAATTTCATTTCAGATTGTACTTCAAGTAAAATTAAGTTTTTAAAGCCTTAATATATACTAAAATTGAGGGCATTTTTTTAAAGAAATCTCTATTTAAAATTGTACAATTATATACTTTCAAAAGTCATGGCAACATTTAAATATCTAGGGAAAAACTTTTTCTTATTTTAGATGCAATTGCTTCTCTGTGGGGGAGGATGGGAGAAAACTTTATTCCCAGAGTTTCTTCTTTTGGCCAATTCCTTTTTCTTGAAGCAAAGGAAGCTATTAAATATGATGTGGTTTATGTTCAAAACAGTTCTATGTTTTCTTTGTATAGCTGTGGTGCTGTACGAAATGAAAATCCGTTTAGAAAGAAGTAAAAAGCTAATAAAGGTAGAATTCTTCACCAGAGCCTTAGTTTCAAGCTCACTGAAAGAGTCTAAAACGTAACAATGCAGACATTCACTGCTGGGTACTAAAAAGTAATATAATCCTTTGTAATGAAATATAAGAGATGCAATGATTGAATTAAAGGATAGTTTAAAATATTTTTTTTTGTGCTCACAGTAGTTAAAAAGCATTAGAAAACCATTCTGTTAGTTGAAACTGCTACAGCTAAAAGACAGTCTGCAGCAAATCATTCATTCTCTGAGTAGAAAAGGCAGCTTATGTTAGAGAATGTCAAACTGGTTTTTCGACTTCAGGCCTATTAACCATCACCTTCCCTTCTTTCACTCATGGTTTTGATAGGACTTACTTGGAATTTAACAGTTGCCAAGATCCCTGCGGAGTTTCTCTGTATAACTTAACTGGAACATTTGGAGCTGGACTGCCTCGGACTGAATCCAGAATTCTTATAGAAAGAGGATGCTTGGAGTCAGCAGAGTCCTTCAGATAGGAAGAGATTTATGTTTTAAGAAAGGTAAATAATGGTGCATAATAAATCAGTAAAGTATTAGATCTACAGAGTATACCATATTTTCCTCAACGAGATCACTGTGTACTGCAGAAATGTAGCTTGAAGCTTTCAGGGGGCTGGATACAGCAGAACCAGGGAGGAAGACGTCAGGAGCTCAGGAGGAGCGTAGCTGTGCACTGGGGAGGCTCTGCAGCTGTGTGTGTTCTCTTTTCTCTTTGGCATGGCTTAGCTACACATCAGCTTCAGCGTGAAGTTCTAAGTTGTGACCTCAACAGGAAATAATTAAATTGTCAAAGGTAGTAGAAGTGTTTAAATATCTGGCAATTCTTCCTCTGTGTTTTGGAGTGCCAATTAGAGCATGGCTTTCTTGAGAGCCTCTTAGGTCTGGTTGCCATAGAGTTATCTTCATTCTGCTGTAAACTTGGTAAGCACCATGTATAGGCTGTTCCAATACCATGTTGGATCATATTTGTCAGCCCCTGACAGTTATGCAGGGATAGGAGAGGAAAACCTTCCTTCAAAGATGGGATGGCCATAGTTTCACTCCCAACACATTCATCACAAGCAGTGGTTATGCCCTAATGTTTACTTATTCAAAGGTAGCATTGAATCAGGGCTTTGACCTTCTATTACCTAATTCTGAAGATGAAAAGTGAGAAAATAGGGCATTGTGGAAGGTGCTAGTCAGGGATGATCTCAAAATAGCAAATATTAATGTCCATTTAATCATTGCAAACTGAATCGTGATGTAGATGTTAAATAAGAGCCCTCTCTTACATCCCGTTCTACATTCCATGAGGTCCTGCACATCCCATCCCAGAGCCCTGCCCTGTATCAGACCAATGTACCAGCATCTATCTCTGCTGCTTCTATGTCCTGACAACTCAGACTCCCTTTCTGGAACACAGAAGCTCCTAGCTAGTGTTTCTTTTGAGGCATTGGCAATGGAGGTTCTAGTGCCACCGCCTGTTTTCCTGGCTTTTACACCCTGGAGCTCAATGAAACTGCTTCCTTGCAAAGGTCAGTCAGATAATCATTTTCCCAAAGATCAAAGTTTGAGGAGATGGATGAGCAGGGAGGAGAGAGACAAGTCTGCTCTAGGAGAACTTCAGGCTGAAATGATCCCTCTGGAAGCGAGATCCTGACTTGGGCTCTGCTCTTTGCTTGTGTCAATGAGTGTGGAGGTCCCTTCTTGCTTGCATGGGATAGAGCTGTAGTGGGTAGAGCAGTAATGGAGAGGTCTGCAGGAGGCATTTCTCCAGCATGGATCTTGCAGCAGGAAATTAAATCACTCACGCCAAGAGCTTTTTCATTGTGTTATAAGGGCAATTAGTTACTTTTCAACAGGCCTAAGGTTCTTGTGTAGAGAACATGGTATTTTTTTTTTCCTTATTTTACTTTTTTTTTTTTTTCTCCCATAGCCAGAGTCTAATGACAAGTTCTGCTTCTCTAACCATAAAGCCCTTTGAGAGAAGGAGAAAGAAGGCCCAGGAAAAGAGCAGTAGGAGAGAACTGCAGTCAATACATACCATAAAATCCAGGTCAGCGCAGTAAAATGGAATATTCTATTTTTCACTTACGCTAATTAAAGTGTATATATATAAAAAAAGCTGGGACTACATCAGTAGGAAGAACCTCACCTCAATCCTGAGACACTTACCGGTGGTGCAGCTTTGGAGGAAAATGCCAGGCCAGCTAAGAAAACAAGAAATACTGAATGAAAAGCCATTTTGCCTGCCACTGGGAAGTCTCAGTGTCAGCAAGTAGAAACTGGTGGGAGCTGTGATTTTTATATCAAAGCCTCTGAACTGGGGCTACTTATCACATACAACTTTCAACATGCTGGTCCATACTATTTACTTGGTCAACAATGAGAAAATAAGTAACCCATACAAACATGAACTTTGTCTGCAAAAATAAATCTCTTCTATCATTGCCTGTGAAAATATTGTGTATATTGCCTAGCTCAGCTGTACTGATCTATTTTCTTGGAAACAATGTCTATTCTGGTTTAGTTTCTTTCTGTTGAGGAGCAGTGCTGTATAGATCTAATATAACTGAGATCTAGGACTTCTTGTCAAATCGGATTTCAGTGAGAACTTCACTGCGGCTATGGCTTGGCATAACTGACTGGCTCATGTTTATCTGTTAGATTTCTCTCTCTGGTGGCCTTCTCCCACCTCTGGGAAAAGGTGGATAATGTGTAGGCTATCTGGTCATCTTATGCATTCCCTTGGAGGAAAAACAATGTTCCTTTTGGTAACTAGATACCTACATACCCATTTCTGAAACACAGTTAAACAGTGTTTTAAGTCATAGTCCTATCACTTCATTTTTGCCTTATATTCAATACAAGGTCAGGACTTCCCCTGTACAACCACAAGTCAGCTCCCACCAGAAGCATCTCCTTCATTTCAAGGAAATTTATTTCTTCAGTTTAAACTGGTTTTCTGATATTTGGTTAGACACATGTACGTGCACCCTCTCACTAGGTTTATCCTGTCATCAGGTAGATGATTATGAGCAGAGTGGTTATTTGGGTGGGGGTTTTTTGTTTGTTTGTTTTGTTGTTTGGTTTTTTTAATGAGCACCTGTACGAACATATTTATGTCCTGTTTTGAGGGCTAGGCATAGCCCATTGCAAATCAAACCTCCAGGTTTTCAAGCTCCAGGAACAGAAAGTTGCCATGAAATCTGCATGCTTTAAGATGGGTGTTGTTTTGAAACTATTTGCACTGCTTACAAGTGTTGTGTAACTATGGCAGTGTCCAAAAATCAGGGAAAAAAGTAACTGAACAGTGAAACATTAAAGGCAAGCCTTGCAAGTTGTGAATCCACTTGGTACTCCCTCATCCCAGCAGGCTCTGGGTGTGGAGATAAACTCCAAGGACAGTGGCAGATAAGTGCTGATGGTTTGTGAATGGCATGGTTTCTATAACTATCTCTGTGGTTTCTGTAATCTCATTAAAAAAACCCCAACAATTCCTCTGCTTCAGGATATTTTAAATACAATAGGCCATCAGTCTGCAGAACTTGCTGCTGAAGCCCTCAAAGTCTTTGGTCAGTTTATCAACAACATTGTATGAACCACAGTCACTCCCCAGCTTAGCTTTTTCTATTTCTAAAAATATAAAGATATTATCAAGATAATGCTTCTATTTTAGGATTTTTTTAAAGGGTGGATAAAGATTTGACTTGTTGGAGATTTAACTGAAATGCACCTGAATAGGGTAGATCATAGTTGGTACAAATGGTGCTAGCTGAAATGGTTTCACAGTTTCCTAGACTGATGAAGCAGCAAACTTTTTTTTTTTGTCATTTCCCTTTTGAAATGACAAAGTGCTGAGGTTTACCTGAAATTTTAAGTAAAGATTTTAACTCTTTCAGCTCTCTGGATGTACCCTGTGACCTCATTGATAGTGGGACTGTCTATTCTGTGTGTAAATTATGAGTAGCATTGGAGTATGTGTTCGGTTAAATTTAAGGTAGCACAACACCCTTTCTTATTTTGAGCCAATGCATTTCGTCAGACTTTTTTAAAGTAGTGGAGGCAGATGATAACCCAATCAAGTGCCATGCCACGCGCGTTTTCCAGATGCCCTTTGTACTTGAACGCAAATTGTGATGCCTTAGAACACAATAAAGCTTCACCGATAGAATTAAAACTCTTTTAAAGAAGTAACATTTTATTAACTTGTCTGAAGTTTGCCAGGTTACAAAATGGAAAAAAAAAACCAAACCCTAATGTAGCAAAAAGTTATGCATTAGTAGTAGGAAAAAACTTCCTCCTAAAAGCCTACGATAGTTCTAGCGGAGGAGAATGTTTGTGTAACAACAGTACATGTTTATTCCTGGGGATCACTGACAACAGCAGTGGTTGAATAAGAGAAGGGACTGAGGAGAGCAGCAATGGTGTAGTGGCGATGGCCAGAATCATTAGCAGTGAACACCACCTGGAAAAGAGAAAATTCGTGACCACAATGAACAATGTACGTTCAACACTACCTTGTTAAGAATTAGGAAGCATACTCCATTTCCTCTGCAGAATACTTTGACAGTTCTGTCCAGCCAATGATTTTATCCTTCTGAAGGGTCATGCTTCCTGTTTGTGATGCTTGCTGGAGACTGAGAAATTTGTGAGGTTTGGACTGAGGCCCACAGTGAGTCTTTAGGTGGAGATACCCACCCCTGAGTCAGGCAAGCTAGTTTGTGACGTGGAATGGGAGGATGAGGGGGAGGTATCTCATATGGCCAATAAAAAAGACAGAGGTGAAATCCCACCTAGTGAATTTAAATCCAACCTCCGTGTGAGGTGTCCAAGCAGGGTTAGGCAGTTGGAGCCAAAAGCTGCTTTCTGTACTTAAGTGCCTCACTCCTATTTTTAACACAGCCGGTGATGGACGGGGCAGTCCTTGCATTAAGAACTGAGTAGCTAGACTTGCCAGAACAAGGAGAGACCCTTATCCTAAGATAATTCAGATTTGCTGCTCTCCACATCAGTCCCTGGGACTTGTGACACCCACTTCCCAGGAGAGTGTCATCACCTCAGTTAAGCTCCCACTTTCTTTGGTTCTCTTTAGGCTAATATTTGATCTATTTTCTGAACCTTGACATACTTCTCTCCTGCATCCTGGTCCTGCCAAAGTCTAAGCTGCTGTTGGGACATGAGGACTGTAGACTTCAGCTACCTCTTGCACAGACAGTCATTGAACCCTGTCTACTTCCCAGGCTAATTTGTTGACCTGTAGGCTAGTATGTCAGTCTTCAATAGCTTAAATGGGATAGTCTCAACTAAGCACTTCTAAAGCATCTTTTGAGGTGAAGCCCTTCCATAGGCCCTAGCAACTTTCAGACATCCAAAGGGTTAGAGAATATCTTTGAGGATTGTTCATTTGACCTAAATGACCCAAGCCACACTTCAGACTTTTATGGACCTGGGCCTCAGTCACTTGTTTTAGTCTTCCACAAAGCTTCATAAACTTGTGGTTTATAATGTTCTACAACACAACCTGCAGCCATTCCAGACTACTTAATTTGGGGAAACTCACACTTTATGGGAGATTAAACCTGAAGAATTTAAACAAATTAATCTGTGTAGGGCTGAAAGCAAAGGGAGACACAAGACATGATCATATTGCTGGCCTGCTTATGAGGTTTGAGTACCAATGAAGCAGCCAACTTCTCCTTTCCCACTGGTTATTTCTTTCTATTTTATAGCTTTTTTTTCAGTTGCATATTTCAGTGCCGAGCAGCATGGTTTTTATAATGCAGCACATCAGAAAGAATTGTTTTGTCCTGTAATTACAGGTCATACTAGAAATTGGGGATTTTCAGGTGACTGATGGGGGGGAAATACCTCTGATTAAAGAATAACTTCCTATAAAATTAGGGTTTCCAAACCCCTATATTCCTTTAGCAACAGTAAAAGCAATCTTTTTAAATTTAGAATCATAGAATCCTTTCAGTTGAAAGAGCCCTTTAAATGGATCATCAAGTCCAAACACATTATTTTTTCCCTTGTTTTTTAAACTCTGTGTACTTTTCAATCCTGTAGCTCTCTTTGAACAGTGGTCCCTACTGGTTGCAATGGGTACAGTTACACTTTGGAATTGCTTTGTCAGTGTTTGCAGGGAAGCTGGCTCCTTCCTTTGGCTTAGCCAGCTGTAATCTGCCTTTATTTGCCCAGTGCTGTGTGGCAATGAACCATTTCACTGAATGATGCTGCTCCTTCAGTACTGAAGGACTGTATTTGTTCTATCCAGCTGATACCACTACACAATATCTTATTAGGTATATTTGCAAATACTTACATCAGCATACTCATGGAATGGAGAAAGCCCAAGTCCCTTCCAGTAAGAGCTGGTGTCAAACTCAACCCTGTATATTCCTTCTACAAACTGTTCCTCTGTTGTGAGCTCATGGATCTCCCCATACTCTGTAGTTTTCCTGTAATGGTAAAATATCTACATAAATATTTTTTTTAATGTCATTTAGATGCTGAAAAGAAACAGTCAGTGTAGAATATTAAATAACAGAGGTGCTGGACAGCCAAATTCTATTTTAAATGGTTTCTAATAACTTGAAATAATTTCCTCCTTTTATGTGGTGTGTGTTTCCTTATTGCAGAGCCGATCCTTGCTATGAAGTCAACCATACACATCACAAATGAAAGCTGGCTGGCTTTTTTGGTCACTTCTGTTGCTATGGCAAGGACTGTACTTAAGGCCCTCTCTTTTAATACAATGTTTACCTTGTACCAAGTGCCCTCTGGAACCAGATGTGAGTGGCTTAGCAAAAGGATTGTCGCGATGAAAGGCAAGATGCCCAATCTCAAATTGTAATTAGAGAGAAGAGAGATTTTAGTGGGGAATTATTTTATTCTTTAGTTATTAGCACTGAGGCTACAGGTTTTACCCTTATGCACTGGTGCAGTTTTACGTGATCCCGAGTGGTAGTGTCTTGGAAAAGCAATTTAGGATCACAAGATTTTATTAATTTGAATTATAATGCCTTGGTCAAAGAGCAGGGGCCTCTTCCTCTGGGTGCCATATAACTGTGCAATAGGAATTCCCTGCTCAGAGAGATATTGTACTCAGCTCATAACAAAAAGCTGTGGGTGAATGAAGTCCAGAAGGAGGAAAGAAGATATAGCTGGCATTGGACCCTATTTGTTTGAAAAGGAGCAAGCTTTGTATGACAGCTGCTTAAATATTTACATACTTAGCTCCTAAACTACATTTATCTCTTTTTCCTCCTTTTATTTCTGATTTTTTACCAGTTTGCTTTTGTTGTTTTTTTTTTTATACTGAAAGTATTTATATTTGTAGCACTTTCATAACCACGTGATGTAGTTGAATGAAAACTGAAGAAAACCTTTACTTGAAGAACTAGTGGAACTTTACCTTCTTATGGCAAGGAGTAGCTGTGTAGGCAGAAAACAAAAAGCTTGAAGAAGAAGAAAGGGAGAAGAGAAAGAAGGAACATGCTACTTTTCAGAGACTGTTGTGCTGTTGCAGCTTTTCTTTCCCAGCCACTGCCTTCTCCTTTATCTTACTTGTCATCTTTCGTTAATGGTAGTGAATAAAAAGAATCTGAATGACAGAGCTGTCGCTTAAATTAAGAAGTAACAGGATTGAAAATACCATGCTAATTTTCAGGTTCTCTTATATTTCAAGTTTAGCACTTTGAAGGCTGACAAAAGTCTCACTGGTCCAGCTCAAGTGAAATCAGCTGTATCGAGGGTGGACCAAACCTGCAGTGTATCTAAGCCTGATTTGAAACATGACTCACAGACAATTTGACTTGTGTTTGCTTTTGGTTTAATTAATACTTCTTGGCTTGACCTATATTACCTTAATAGAAGGCAGGTGGTAAAAGGACAAAGAATTCATTGGTGAGTGTCCTTGAAACTGTGAAACGGAATTGCTGAGCTCCTACAGAATTGTTCTGAGTGCAATTTAGCAGTTTATATAGATCTGTTTACGAGTTGGATAGTCTAGACACAAAGCAGTTGAAAGAAAAATGGTGTCTGTCTCAAAATATTTGATAAGTAAGTTTTATCTGGAGAGAAGGGAGGATGCAGCTTGAGGGGTGCTTTCTCTTATGGGTGCTGACCCAGAGCTGCAGATGTTGACCATCCACAGCAGTTGGGACACTGGAAACAAGAGTTCACTTGAAGACTCTCGGCCACTCCTAGAAGTTAATGGCCCTTTCTTCATTTTAGTTCTTGAGCAGTAACCAGTCAATGCAAGTGGGCTCAGAAGCAAAGCCTTCAGCGTTACTGCTGCCTTGCCAGCCCAGGGGACAGTGTGTGCACAGAGCCTGGATGGGGTTAAGACAAGACAGAGGATGTCCTGTGTTCAGCCCCGGTAAGCAAAATGCTACAAGTGATTTCTTCTGAACAGCACTTCTATTTCTGTTCGAGTAGGGGAATAAATATAGTATGGCTGCTTATTTTTAATAGAATGTGGAGTGCCATCTGTAAGACAGACAGTTAAGCTGAAAAAGCTGTGCTATTCCAGCAAAAAATTTACAAACCACTGGTTAAGTTGCTACAGTCTAGACTGCAATCCTGATCCTCTTTTTCACTGTCTGGACCTTAGCTGTATGTTGTGACCAGATTAAATCCAGGCTGTCTGTGCTGTAACGTTTATGAACTCTTGGGACACATAGTGGACAAACTGCTCTCATGCAGACTGTTGGGGAAATGTCTCAGGACCGTGAATTATTACTATGGGGTTCTTTGGTTGCTTTTTTTTTTTTTTTTTAAAGGAGTAGGGAATCACTTGAAATATGCTACAGTCTTTCTTTTTATGACTTACAAGCTAGGTCACTTGAGAACTGTTTGGTGAATACAACTCTTGAACTACATCATAAGACCTAAATTTCAAAAAATGTGAGGAGCAAGAAGGTCAAAGCTAGTCATGGGAGGAGCTCATACAGAACCCAAGTCACATGCTTCCCCAGGCCTCTGCACCCTAAAGCCTTCCTCGGAGTGTACCAGCTCAAGTTACCTCTTCTTGCACATTTTTGGCTAGACTAATTTTGAAATAAGTGTTATAACAAAGTCAGCTGTTGTTATGCTCACTTTCTCCCTGCCTTTTAAATACTATTACTCCAAATTCACCAGTTACTAGATGCATTTGCTTAATTCCCTAAAAAGTGTTAGCAAAATAAAAACAAAGTACAAACCCACTCTTCTACAGATATTTGTGCAAAACGTGACTTTTCCACATGCATCTGCTAGGTGTTGTAACTTCAAAGTATTATTAACTTGGCAGGAGGAGTTACAAATAGCATTCCTTGATTGCATTCAGATTTTCATCTGGTTAAACAGAAAAACTCTGGTTTTCCAAAATGAAAAAAAAAGAAGGCAATCGGGTGTGAAAACCTAGTTCTGTCATGTCATCAGCTAAAGTCAGTGGTACTGCTGACAGCACTGTTACTTAAGGTGCAAGTCAAGGAAAAGGTCAAAATCTTTACCTGCAATAAAAATGTGGTTTGATGTTCCTCCACTGCCTTCCCCCAGCAAAAGGCTTCTCACTTACCTAAGGTTAATCTTCTCAATTTATATTAAGTGATTTGGTTTTCTCAGGTATGTACTGACCTAAGGTGTCAACAGAGGCTGTCTAAGAAGAACTACAGGATTTAGCTCCCTGGGCTTGTTGAAAGCAGTATTGCAAACACAAGAAAACACAGTTATGCCTTGAAAGTGAGGGTATGTAACAATGATGCTGCATTTATCTTATTCTTCTGTAAGCTGTATTTTGTGTTCGGGAACACTTGATGAAATATTTGAAATACTCTGGGTTTCCTGGTAGTGGCAGAAATGCTCACTAAGGACAAGATGTGATGCTTGTCTTCACTTTCCTTGAAAACAAGGTGTCATTTTTTCATGGGGTTTCTCTGTTTGTTAAAGTATATAAATCCATTCTGAGAGTCATTTCTTCCTAGATTAACACTCGGCATTTGGGAGTGGAGGTGTTTGTTCCTCCTTCAGTCTTCTAACCTTTCTTGATCCTTTGCAATGGGGAAAGGTATTTTTTGGTTTGAGTTTTATAAAAAGAAACCTGTCAGCTGGAGACAAAGCCCTCTATCTCCTTGTTCTCTTCTCTGCTTTTTTCTCTTTTCTGAAGCTTTTATGTAAATCATGCTATAAAAATCCTAGTGAGAGGCAGTTGGATGCTCTGGTGGTTCCTGTCCTTGCTTGTGTTTGTCATTATGTGCTTGAATATCCTGCTATTGCTAGAGATATCTCCTGACTTATTTAAAAATATGATTCAATGAATTGTTACAATGAAACTTAAATACCTGCACCTCCCCTGTTTGAATTTTAGTCAACTGTATTCCACTGTTATCCATACTTTTCCCACAGCCAAAGATAATAGCATTATTGCCTGCCCCTCAGTGATGTTGTGAGGATGCTTTGCAAGTACTAAGCTGTCATTCTAGCAAAAGCCATGCAGGTCTGTAGAAATGACCACACACAAATGCTGGGATTGTGCTTCTGTGTTGTGTTATAACAGAACTCTTAAAACATTTCTGGTCAAGGAGTTTCCTCTGACCAGCACGTTTGTTATGCAAGAGACAATGACTAATGGTCTTATTATTTGCATGTGTACAGACAAAGCTTACAGAGAGGATTTTGTGCATGACTGCTGCAAATAAAGCTCTATATCCATTGCATATGAAGATACGTTAGTCTGGATTACCTACAAAATTCTGGTAAATAAGCTTGTAATTTTTCTTTTTTTCTTTTTATAAAAAAGAAAGATAGTACTGAAGCTAGGAAAAAAATTATTAAACCTATTCCCTCTACAAAGTTAAGATGAGCATCTCAACGTATTTTTGCAATTAGTATGTATTTCTGTCATGGATATGTTCCACTTGAATCTGATGGGTTTTAGACCAGAATTCATGTGCTGTTAACAGTGATAGTGTTACTAGCTATTGCTGGTTTTAATCAGAGCTCCATTCCCTTTACTTCTCAACTGTTCGCCCGAGGCACCTTGAAAACGGGTCCATAAGACCACATAACTTACCCAGTAGCAAAGTCCTGCCAGCTTCCATCTGCAGCCTTTTTAAAGACTTTCACAGCTACGTTAGCTGCAGGGCTTCCTCTGACTGCATCCAGCACTTTCACCATGAGGGGGCATTTGGAGTCGACAGCGCCATGGGAGACCTTGGGGAAAGCAGGAGAGGTTTTAGAGGAGCTGTTCACTAGCCCTGCAAAAACTTCCTTCGAAAGAAAATACGGATTCTTATTGCAGAGTTAAAGTTGAAAGCAAGCGTTTGACAAATGGTATTCAAAGGTAGTTTGCAAAGATCTTTTTCTTAAAGCAGAGTATCTTAGAGCTTTATACTGATCCCTTTATTACACACACAAACAGGCACGAACAGGTTGTTTGATAAATATTTAGAGTTGCATATGGCCCTGGGAAAATGCTATGAAGTAGACCATTTTAAAGAGGTTACGAATAAGAAAACAGTAAATTATTTTAAGCGCAGGCAGAGCACGTTAGCCTAGGAAACCAACAAAGAAATATGAGATCCCTAGGGCTGAAAGCATATTTGTTTCTTGAACTTCATTATACTATATGGAATCCTTAGTCATGCTTCAAAGATATGGTTTTAGTGCTTTAGAGGTGAAGAAGGCAAAGCTGCCTCTATGGTGAAGATATGGGGGTGAGTCATAAACAGACAGAAATAAAAGGTTACAGCTCCTGGGTCCATGACCCTTTCATAATATCCTAAAATAGTTGGGTAAATGCAAAAAAAAACAAAAATAGTTTTAAGAATTCTGAAGAAGCTACTTAAAAAATGGTAGTTAAATAATACTCCAGCAAAGCCAAATGGTTGCAGAATTTCATGGATGAGAAGGATGCTATTCATCTAGAAAATCTAGATTATCATTTTTGTAATGACTGAGTTTGAATAAAAGCAGACTCACCAGTGGTGCAGCTTCGGAGAAAAATACCAGTCCAGCTAAGAAAACAAAGAGCACAGAGTGAGAGGCCATTCTGTTTGCTGTTAGTGAGCCTTGGTGCCAGCAGTTAGGAGCTGAGAGGATTTGGGATTTTATACCCAATCCTACAACAAAACAGGCTGCTTATTGGGTGCCCATATGACTCCAAATCTGCTGATTCTGATTATTTGCTTAGTAAACCGTCCAATCCTAGAGTCAGTCCATGAATAGCGCTGCCATTGCAGTCAATGGAAGGACTGCGGGATCACTAGAGCAAAGAGAATAAGTAACGGACACAAACATGACCCTTGCCTGGGGAGATTAGACTCGTAGAAGGCCCTCCACAGAATAATGTAAATGGCCTTTGTTTGCCCACCAGTCCAACCAGTTCTAGGAGATCTTCTTTACCTCGCTCTCAGGTTGTGCACACTAACGCCAGGATGCTTTCTCTGCACCGCTCTCTGCTGCTCTCAGTGTATTCAATGCTTTCCAAAGAGCAGTTAGATGCAGACTGAGTGATGGAGTTTGTTCACTGTCTGGCTCAAGCAGTGCTAATGGTCCATACTGGGAGACAGGTTCCCAAGCAGTTCCCTTGCTTGTTTAAAAGGAGCAAATGTTTCTTTTGAAACCTAATTTGGACAGGATCTGACAATATGCTGACTCTCACCAGAAGTTCCTAAGGATTCATCTTGCCTAGCCTGCAGGTAGACTTTGAGGTTTCCCTTCGGTTACTGAGAAGACACCTGGAGAGATCTGTCCCCTCGGGAAGATAAAGGTGTAAGAAAATGAAAATGAGTTTTCTTTTGCTCCATGTACTCCAGAAAGACCCAAGGCAGCTAGCATAGACTGATAGCTTAAGCTACCATCCAGCTAACGTCCTTGTTGCCAAACTCCTCTTACACTGGAAATGTTACTGTTATGCTCTGAAATGTACGTTTAGGTAAGAGGTTTTTTTGGGGTGAACTCAGCCCCAGCATAAGTTGGGAGATGATGTCAACTGGGGCAGTAGGCATGGTGTAGCTGGGTCTCTGCAGCTGCATCATATAAAAGTTGTCCATACTGTCACCTGAGGTGGTTGAGAGAGAAATAAAAAGTCCTCTTTGGCATTTTCTTTCCCCGATGTCCTAAACAACCCTGAGTCTACAGGAGCTGCTGTGCTTAGTTTTCACTGATTTCTCAGTATCCCAACAAAACCCAATTTTGCCTCAACTTGAATAGGATTATGATGAAGGTCTTGGAGAGAAGTCATGGATGGTCTTTTCCATAGGATTTTGTGCCTTCAGGCTGCTTTATGCAGTTGTTCTCTTTAGGCAAAGTTGGTTTTTGAAAAAAAAAAATCTGTATTACAGTAATCTCCTGAGCTGAGATCAAAGTGCCCTTTGTACTTACAGCAAAGCAGGCTCATACGTAGGTAGCAGTCTATGCTCATTTTGCATGCATGTCAAAGTTGATGCAAGGTGCCCAGCAGTAACGAATCCTGCTACAGTCATGCTTGTGGGATGTATTCAGATATGGGAGTTGTAAATACTGTTCTTAGATATGTGCATCACAGTTTTCTTCATTCTTTTGCTCTCATTGTAAAAATTTCTCTAACACAGTAAAGCTTTGTATGTCAGGAAGAAAAATTACCTGTATTCTAGTGCAAGTAGACCATCTTCTCATTTCCTCTCAGCTGTTCTGCAAGGAAGAAGCCAAGGAGCTAATGATATTGGCACCTGTCTGCACCTGAAATTGCTCTCCTATGGGAGAATAACTTAAAAAAATAATTATTTTTTCCTAGGTTTTCCTGCATGGTAGCAGTTTCTGAAAAATCAGGTCTACAGGGATAGTACATTCCAGCTGCCCGTATTATCCATTTTACTTTCCTCTTTTATAACATTGACCTTTTGGCAGCTGGTTTTCAAAGTGGATAAAGAGCATGAAAAATTCTAACAGCAAACATGACTTATTTTTTATTCCTTGTCCTTCATTTACTGTTTTGTTTGGTTTCTTTCTTAATCTCCACATCCCATACATAGCCTAGATAGGGATCCCCTGATGATTAACAGGGGTACCATTCTAAAGGGAAATTAGCCTTTGTGTCTGTTTGTGACTCTCCAGTCACATTTAGCAGGTAACTAAGTTATTGCTGTAAGTTCTAAGATAGGAGTGGACTTAGTGAGAAGATAAACAGGAAAGCCTGTATTATTTCTCTGATCTGGAAGGCCATGGAGCATCTGGAATTTACATAGAATTCTATTAAAATCCCATGTGAGCCTAATTTAAATCTACTATAGCCTAGTGAAATGAATGCTAGGTAGATCTTCCTCCTTCCATTGCCAGCCTCAACTTATAAGCACAATATGCTAATGCTTTCTGTAAAATATATGGGAGGGCTCAGGATTTTGGAGTAGCTGGCTAAGAAGAATGATGAGCAGAGTATTTGCTGAAAGAAAAAGGTATCTGTTTAGCATCAGAAGAAAAGATGTAACCGAAGAGAAGGGAGAGGCTCCTGCTTGGCTGGTTTTTACATGGAGAAGGACATGATGGTTCTAGAGGCACCATTCTCCTGTTTGTGTTTGCTTGGTACTGGCAGAGTTTTTTACATTTGCATCCACCTCAGTTCTCAAATTTTACAGAATGTACCAACCTCAGTGAATTGAATTTTACTGCCTTGGAGGAGAATCAAAACACATGATTGTGGAAGAGAAAAGAAGAAAGGGGACAGGAAACTGTTGAGCATCCAACAGGTGCTGATTGTTGTTTGTGGCTGTTAAACCCTTTCTGTGCAGTGGCAGTCTGAAGGTTCTAAACTGAGTAACTTATCCTGGATAAACAAAAAATAAATTAGAAGAGGCTGAACATCAAGGAGTAAGTGTGGCTGGGGAACCCTAAGCCTTCTGAAGGAGCAGAGAATCTACCATGGAGAGCAGGGAACAGGGCAGCTGCCAGAGGCTTGCTAGCGGGATACATCCCCCGGGGAAAGTGCCCTAGCACAGAGGAATAGCATAAAAGCCCCACTGCAAGAAAAAAGTGGAGTCACTGAAAACCCTTCAGAAAGAGATATTTAGGGTTCCTCATGTGGAAGAGACAGTAGAGTTATATCACTAATACAGAGATAGTGTAAAGCTATTTGGGGACTAGGGGACACAGAAAACCCAGAAGGAGGGGTGATCATTCCAGCATACAGGGTGATCAGGAGGGCAGAGAAGTGAAAGGCAGAGTCCCTGGTGTGCACAGTGGCCTTAGCCTTGTGGAAGCTGAGAAGTGTGAGACCTCCAGTTATGGAAAAATGTAGATAATCCTCAAATATGTAAATGCTTTAAGGCTTATCTGAATTCCAAATCAGTTGAAGTTCATCTCTGAAGAATTAGAATTAATGCCTATTTTTTAATCAAAGCATGTTCCCTGCTTGGAAGCATTACAATGTTCAGGTCAAGAACAAACATGTCCTGCTAATACTCTTGTTTATGTCAAGGATTTTTCCAACTGTGCTACACTGTCTGTCTCTCTTTTCCATAGAGTCTCACACACTTGTGCTCGTTTTACATAAATAAGCTCCTTACTCTCTGCTCCATTCCTTTCTATTCAATTTTATTTAAAAAGCCAACTGCTTCTACATGACAAAGTACTCAGACAGGCTGGAATATCTGACTTTGACCATAAAACCCCATAAGCTGCTCCTGTGACATTGGAGTGAAAGGGGCTGATAGATGGTAAGCCATGCAGTAATCTGGATAGATTTCTCTAGGACTTTCCAAAGAACTAATGAATTCCTGAGCTCTGAAAAAGTCCTTTCTATAGCATAGAGACCTGAATGTGACAACTTCTTTCAATTTTCTGGAGTAACATTCCATAGAGACTTATAGCAAAAGACCTGAGATTTACCACTTGAAGAAGTTTTACCTTACTCTTGAATTCTAGTCCAAGTGTCTGCCACTGAGCTGCTGTGGCAGAGCTCTGGCACATCAGCAAGTGCTCTCTACCTGCTGGAGCCAGGGAGAGATTTTCTGTTGATTTCACTCTTTGCTAATGAGGCAACATTTTCCCTCCCTGCAAAGCCAGGGATAATACTTTTCTAATTAAACAATGCGCTCAGGGAGGTTCATGTTTGAGCTTGAGTTTCGGTTGGTAAAGAATTGCATTTAAAATAGTGGCATTTCAGGTGTGTGCATGTTTGTCAGCCTGCTGCCTGTTTTGATTTTCTATGAGGGATATGTCTGCATTTAGAGTTTTAATGATCATTCTTAGATGTCTTTGTTCATAGGACTAACACTGGCTGTTTAAATGGGAAGTAAGGGAACACTACTGATCCTAAACAGAAAAATAAGAAAATCATCCTCATCTTGTATCCTATATCAAATCCAGTTAATTTGAGAATGAGGAAATGTAAACTGTTAACAAACAATTTAGAAGGCAGATGGGTTCCTTTGGGCTGCAGGTATAAGAGCACAGTTTTTGACCATTTCAAGGTTATGTCCAAGAAGCATGCTGGGACATAGTCCAAAATCCCCAAAAAAGAAACATCTAAGTAGGTGATCGCTGCTTTGGGACATTTGTAAGGTATGAATTCACCTGGCACCTGCTCCTCTCAGCAGGCTTTTGCTTTGCAGTGTTTAAACTTCAAGGTCACTTGGGCACAGATGACTTTGAGGTGCTGCTTCAATCAACTATAGTCCCTGTGATCGCTCTAAAGCGAACTTCTGTTCTTCAGCTTTAATATGTATTCATGGCTACATACTAATCTGTCAGTCTAGACAAGTGATTGCAAAAAATACACACCCCAAATCAATTTAAACACAAAGCAAACTGAATAACCTTGTGCCAGCCAAATGTCTTAACCTATCTTGTTGCTGAAGGATGCTTGGAACTTGCTGTGAGATCGATGTTTTTAAAGGTCAATTTCTTTATTAGCAAAATTACTAGATGGTTCAGGTTATAAATTTGTATTTTTTGTCCCCTTCTTACAGTAAGATGTACACAGTAAATCTACAACATGATGCAATTGTTTCTTTTAGTAAAAAAACATGAACAGAGGCCGCTATTTTCATAGGTCTCAGCTAAGCTCTTTGGGGAGGGTATAAGATTTTTTTTTACGGAATCTCCATAAAATCTCAGTTTATTCTCAGGGGACTGCAGATGTCAAATGAATAATTAGGTCAGACATGACAATGAAAGTCTTCTAGCTATTATGACCCTAACAATTATGACCATTAAAAAGATTCTGTAGGGTTAAATTATAATCTTGTCTTAGGTTCTCTATATATTTGCTGAAGCTATTGCAGCTTTGTACTTTGCTCAGCATCTTGCTGTTCAAGATTGTGAAATGCTGAGTCTAAGGCACTTCATTCTGGTACCTGAATACAAATAGTTGTGTGGAAATGCCTGTTTTTCTAGTGTGCAGGGCCACCTGGGTTGTCTCTTCAAAAGCTTCTTCAAATTTGCACAGGGCCAAATTAGTCATTGGTTAATGGCTAATCATCCTATAATGTCATTTAAATTACTCAGGTCTTTCTTTAGTGGAGCTCATTATACCTCAATCACCTCATGGACTCATCCGGATGCAGCTTGGATGTGAACTGTCACCCTGGAATAAAATCCACTGGGCATACTGTTGTGTGGGAAGCTACCAAGTCCAAGTGACAGTCACACATCTATGCCTTTCTTTTTATTAATTGAACCAGTGCCTGCTTCCTGCCAAAAGCTCTGAGGAATGCTGTACTAATCATTTGATCTCAAACAGTGTTCCTGTATCTACCATGGGCTTCACTGAACTTTTGCATTGGCTTCCAAGTATATTTACCAGTGTCACTGGTCTGGTAAAAATGAAATGTGCACTGCATGAAAATAGATCTGAGAGGAAGCAACCTTTTCTTTGAGGGACAGAAAGAAAAAGGTATCCCAAAAGGGCAGGAACAGGGCAGATTATGACTGTCATGTGCAATAAAGTAATAACCGCTGGATTTTCTTTTTTTTGGTCTTTTTGCTATTGTAGCTTGGCCACTGCTCTTAGACAAGCTTACCTGAGCCAAAAGCTGTTGCTGGTTATACCTCTAGTAGGTGTGAAAGCCAGCTATGTGAGCAAGGTGGGAAATACGTGGGGAAGGCATACTATAAAAAAAAAAAATATGAGTAGCTCCTAATATATGAGTAGTTCCTAATGCTTCTCACTACGTTGCCAGTAAATTGAGATAGTTTTGCACTGTGTGGGACAAAACTCATTTGTACACTTTGACTCAGGCAGCCCATGGCATTTCAACAGGAGGGCAACTGTCAGTCGTGACCTGGTGCATTGCAAGGGAGAATTCAGCTTGTGTATGTTTTCCTGCAGGTAAATACACAAACTCTGCAGTATGAATTCTGTATGAAGTGCTGTCTGCTTACATAATTGCAAACAGATTGCTGCTTTAAATGGATGGACAAAGGCAATGTGTATACTTTTCCCTGATTAAGCATTTGTGGTTATAACCCCATCTACCTACTGCCAGCCAAGCTGGGAGATGGAATTCTAATCACCTAACAGGTATGTGCTCAGGCTTAGAGCACAAGCTTGTGAATAGTTCAGTGCCATGCTTGCTGAGGATAAAAACAGCGGTTTCTTTGCACACTATCTCTGAATCAGGTTCAGGACACCTTTCTCAGCCCAAAACCAAAATGTGTATCGGCCGAGGCTACGACTTAGCTGTATGTATGGCTGTTCTGCCACTGTTCAAGATCTACAATCACAGCTATTATAAAATCTGTTTTTTTTTGCAGTTGGGGTTTGCATTTTAACCTTGCATTGTGTATGTGTGTGTTCTTCCTGGGGAGCATACAGCTTCTCTTTCTTGGTCTGCATCGTATATGGGCCCAGTGCATACCATTGCATACCAAAACTGTTCGGTCACAGGGCGGTCCAGGGCTTGTTCTGCACCCAGGGATGCCTTATCAGTAACAGTAATGAAACAGAGTCCTGCTGTAAGTTTAGGACAAACTTAAGCAGAACAACAACACTATCCAGCAGACCCTCTATGTGTCATGCAGTAGGTAGTATCCAGAGGATGAAACAGAAACTGGCTGCCAGCAGCCAGTTGGATCTCTTAGGGAAAAGGCTGTATATCTGTACTCAAGTCAGAGGGGTAGGAAGTTTGAGTTCCTGACTCCACCAGCTGGTTTAACAAACCTGGAGTCCACATAGTGATTTTAAATATTCTGTAAAAAACCACTGTGCAAGTGGAGTGACCTGCAGCACTGGATGAGCATGGAGCTGTGGGGGAATTATTCCCTCTGCTCACTTTCATGGGATGGGGAGGTCTCAAGCAACTTTCTGTGAAGGTTTGTTTTGCTTGCTTGTAGCAATTCAAGCTATTAGAGGGCTGTCCAAAGCATCCCTGGATGCTGGATATTTGTCCACTGGACGCTATAGATCAATGAATTCAGTATAAACCCACAGGTCCTTCATAGTCAGACAGTTAGTGTAAACCCTTCTCCTTGCTTGGCTTTAAAATCTATAAATTCTATAATGCAAATTATGCTGTAGGATGTACCAGTAAAGCACACCTAGGTTGTGTTTACCTTTTGGGACGTTTTTTGTACCTTCAGAAGTTGAGCTTGGGCTTTCCAAATCTCTGAGGAATTCAGTGTTGCTCGACTGAAGTAAATCCAAGCAACTCTGGAGTCCTTATAGTATGAACTGTGATTGTTGTACTGGCCCTTCTAACAGTGGTTCCCAGACAAGAGATCATGGACCACTCCCTCTCCTCATCACCACAACGTTCATGCAGGGCTGATCTGGGGCCACACCAGGCCTCCTGCCCAAAGGATCTGCCAGGTAGTGTGTAGTGCCCTCCCTGTCTGCAGGGCAGCACTATGATCCCTTCACTGCTACATGATGCAGGGCACAGCATCCCATGTCTTCCTGAAACTGCATCACGGCCCATAATATTGGAGCCACTGGAAACCAGCTTAAGGAAATATGTACTGGTAAACTAAATTCATTTAATCCTCTTCATCGCTGTGATTTTCCCTCTAAGTGTGTCCAAAGGAATTTTAATCCCCTTTCATGTAGGCCAGAGAAGGCAGCGAGGCAAGCAGCTTGTCTGCACCTAGCAGAACAGTTACCACTCTTTATGTTCACATACTGCCTTACCTAGCTCTCAGGTGTGGCCAGACAGACGAGTCCTTAGGATTGCTTGGATATGTCAGAATGCTTTGAAATATCAGATTGAAATCCTCATCCAGTCTTGCTAATTGTTGCTCAGTAGACGACAGAATACTTACGCACTCTGGATTTTCTTTATTCTTCTTTCCTTCATGCAATTTAAAAGATTCCCTCGCTCCTCAGTATTAGACTCCCTGCACTATTGGCTACCACTTTGTACCGGTGATTTCCTATGAGCTTGACATTGTTAGTTACTGGCTCCTGGTGACAGGGAAAAAGTAAATTTTAGCTTTTTCTTTAAAGGTGATACTTGGCACGTAGGTACTTTAGTCTTTGAAAAATGATGAAAGAAGCACAGCCTGGGATGGGCAAAACCAGCAAGTAACTGCATCCCACGACTGTTATCTGGGGAATATTTGACTCTAGTCAGAACTGTAGATCTTTTATTAGTATCAGTTTGATGAGTCTATTGAAGTTCCTCCGCAAAGTACCAAAAATCACATTAAAAGAGGAACACACACTAATTTTACTCCTCCTCTGTACCATTATGTGAGGAAGGCTGTAAATAGCAGAAGTAATTGCTGGTCACACTCCTTTCTGTTGAGTAATTTGTCTTTTTTTTTTTTTTCTTTTTTTTTTTTTTTTTTACACCCAAGGTTGTCATGCAGAAGTTGGGGAAAACTCAGTGCATGGAATCACTGAGCTATATGGAGTTTATGAGATTTTTTAGCCCTCTGCCCAAAGTGGCAAGCACAACTGCATGCTGCAGACACATAGTGGGCTTGTGGATGGTGGGCTGTTTCCTGCAGAGGTCCATAAGTACTCAGGTAACATCTACCAAGACAGGTGTACTTGCTCTGAGAAACTACCTCCTGGGTTCTTCTGAAAGCCAGAACTTCACCAGCTGTTCTTTTCACCCAACCACCCCAAATATCAGAGGGGAGGTAGGAGAAGGTCCTGTTATGCCTTTCCTGTTCACCTGCCTGTCAGCTCCTTCCCAAGGGGACCCTTCCCCGGGGAACACGTCAGGGCAGCCAGCAGTTGTAGAGCTTTGCATCCCCCTTGGCTAGACCAGTGCCACCACAGTTGGTTTGGCCTGGGAATAAATGGCTCCGGCACCCAGAAGCAGTCATGTTGTGGTACAAAGTGACTCTGTTAAACAGGGTTCATGGGTCTGGTATAGGCTGGTCTTGGCTGCTCAGCTTCAGAGCAAAACTTCACTGTAAAAATAAAAAAAAAAAAAAGCAGCCATGTCCTTGGCTGAAGATAAACAAACCCAGTAAAACAAAGTTAATCCTTGTAAAATGTAAATATTAAATTAAACTTCCATTTTAACAGCACCCTTGAGTCTGTTGCCCTTTGGCTGGAATACCTCCCTCTCCTCTGCTGCTGGGCAGCACCACTGGGATGAGCGCCCATCCCTTCCACGGTATGGGGAACAAAGTGCTCAACGTGTGAGGAAGCTGTCGTTGCTCCAGTCATGTCTCTTGAGGATCACGACACGTGCAAAGAAAAAAACATCTGAGCGGGACTATGGGGAGAATCTGCTGAATGACAAGCAGGACATGCAGTCTTACCGGCTGCTCCAGGATGCAGCTGAACCTGGCTGCTGGGCAATTTATAGCATGTCTTTTAACTGCCTCTCTGCCCCCAAAATCATAGCAACATTGCATAGGATGATGGCTCCTCTGGCTGCTCCAGATGCTTTAGATAAAAAGCACAGGAGAAGGAGAAAAAAAAATTAAAGGAAGAAAAAGAAGGAAAACAGGTAAGAAGAGGTGGAAAGAAGAGGCTGACATGTAAAGAGCATGGTGGCAGGCACCTAAATCTAATGCTTTTTGTGATGTGCATGGAAACTGCTGAGCCTCGGAGATGGCTGAGGAAGGCTGGCACTCTGCTGGGTGCAGAGTCTCTCAAGATAGGATGATGAATGCCAGTGACTCTGAGTAGGGAATGTTGCAGTAGGATAACACCCTCCTGCACCATTCTCTGAGCACCCCTGTGCCATTGTGGATCCCCCAAAAGGTGTAGTGGCTGTTGTTTTTATCCACCAGTTAAGAGCAATATGCAGTGCAGCACTTCTGGCCCACTGGTCCCTTCTTCCACATTCCTTCTGCTTACGATGTACAACCTTAGTCTGCGGATGTATTTGTTTGGATTAATCTTGTGTTTCTGTGAGTAAAGTTTGCTAATTCTTATAAACAATTTTATTTACCCATCTGAGATGGACTTTGGGCAACTTGAAATTCAGATGTCTGCATAATAGTGCTAAAAGGCACGATAGAGCCAGTACCTGGAAAACCTGTTGTGCCTGCCCAGAGAGGGACCTTTTTTCCTCTCTGCTCAGCAAAGAGAGGAATTTTAAGTCACCCTGGCTTTCCATCCTCAGTTTGCAATTCCGTTGCTAAGTGGCAACAAAAGAAGATTATCGGATCACAGATTAACAGAACCCTCTATTCAGTGCTTTCGTGTAATTATGCATTTCAGTTACTTATTTAAGAACTGATTTTTTAGCTGTTGTGCTCTTACCCTTCCACAGATCTGTTATCCCCGGGGGCTGGTCAGGGTGCCAGACAGCTGGCCCTTCCTTTCCACACTCTGTGCCTGGAGTGGCTCTGCCAGCTCGGGTACCCCAGGGTCTCTGCTGTTAAGGAGGTCTCAGAAACTAAAGTCCTACCTAGTCCTTCTGAATGGTTTGTTTTGGGAGAAAGCAGGAAGGTGTCTGTAAAGCAGTTCAGAGAGTTCAGATCTTTCAGAAGTTGCCCGTTTGCTTCTGTCATTCAGAAATGTTTTTTTTCCTCTTCTCCCAGGCAACGCAGTTCCGCTCTCTGAAGCGAAAGTGGTCAAGCAGCTTCAGAAAATGGTGGAAGAAACAAACCGGGGTGGCCAAGGTAATAGTTAAATGTCAAGGGTGAATCTGTGGCAGAGATTGCTTAGAGTGGGGTTTGAGAGGGAACCAGTGAAAAGGGCATGGAAAAAATCCAGAAACAGCACAGCTGGCCAGCGTCGGGGCTGCGGACAGAAAGGGAGTCTGGGCAGGAGATGTAATTTGTCAGCTGGGAGGAGGGGGTAGTCATGGACAACATGTGCATTCACAGAAGCATGAGGAGCAAAGGCCTCCTCATATTGGAGAGCAGTTAAAAAAAAAAATGAAGTGGAAAAGCTGCACTGAGGAGAACCATGTGAGGAAGAGGAGACAGAAGGAAGGGCAGAATTGTGTGGGGACCCATCCCCGGGATGGGGGGGCGGGGAGAAACCTGAAGGGAGCATTTAATAAGAGCAGGGAAGGGGAGGAGGAGTACTGCTTTCCTAAAATAGAAGGTAGGATTGCCCTGGAGGGATGGTGAGAAACAAGAGCTGCTAAAGCAACAGAAGGGAAGGGATGTGTGGAGGGAGGGAGAGAGGTAAACAAAAGGGTCCACTTTCAGGAGGTGATGGACACAGACTGTCATGGAATAGAAAACAGGAAGGCAAAGTAGCAATGTATAGAAGAGCAATTCTGTAGGCAGTTCAATACACCTGCTTGCTAGGAGACTGGTATTTTCACTGTCTTTTATGTGTGAGTCTCTTAGGAAAGCAATAACTCAAGAAATAAACTGTAGCTGACATTAAACATGTGCTGCTCATGTGCCTACCCCAGGCCTTGTGTTCAAGGGACATCCTGCTTTACAGAGCCCCTTGCAAAGGAGACATTTTGGTGGGGTTTTTTGTTTCAGATTTTAGGAGTGAATACGCACTGTCCTTTTTTATTGTGTAATTCTCCCACCACCCTGCTCTGCCTTAGCCTTACATGTTATTTTGTTTTGGAGGTAACTGTGCTGTTTTCAAACAGGACACTGTATTTGCTAAGATGCGGTTTAGCTCAGCAGCCACATCAGAGTAGATAGTGACAAGAGTAGTGGGTCCAAAACCAGAACCCCTTTTGCTGGGACATGCTAATTTGGTACATCAAGCACAAGGAAACGTTCACTTTGCAGTTCTGATAACAGACAAAGAGGAGGATCAGTTTTGATTTCGCTTCATTCTTAGTAGCAAGCTAAGGTGTTTCCTGCCTTTGTGGCTCTTTTGTTTTGAATGAGGACAGGAGGTTGCTCCCTTTCTTTCCTTCCCATCTGAGTCTATTTGGATCTTCAGCTCTGAGACACAGAGGTTTTTTGGATTTCAGTCTAAAGGGGTAGCATTGGCTTTATCCGGGTATTGCTGCCCAGGGACCACTCCAGAAGGAAGGGTCTGGGAGATAGTGGAAGGCAGAGAAACGAGAAGGGAGAGGGACCAGCATGTACTTCTGAGCAGTGATATGCACAGTTTCTGCCATTTGTTGCAGTCCTCATGAGCAGCCTGGTTTGGGGAAAAAAAAAAAAAAGCACAACAGGTTTTGCCTAAGATCAGGTAGGGCCCTTCATCTGAAGTCATTCTGGAAAGAAGAGAAATACCCTTCAAAACCAGAGCATTCTCTTTTCACTCCTACAGACAACCTTAATGTTCTCGTGGTTAGTCATCTGCAGCCTGAACACTGTACTTGACCAGAGTTATCAGAGAAGTACATTCCTTGCACCCATGAAAATGAAACTGCTAGGACTATGGCAGCCTTGCTAGTCATCAGGATGTCCAGTTTTGACAGGGCAGCTAACTTGTCCCTGACCTTATAATTACATCCATTTCCCTATGACTGCTGTGATTAGTGTTGTAACTCCCATCAGAATGACACCTGCCTGTCATTCCAGGCTGGGTTCTGCTTAGAAGGAAAAGGAATTGCTGGACCCTCTCGTGAGGGCCTTGCGTAGATGCTGAGGAGAATGCCAAGTGAACCCTGCTGAAGCAAACACAGGAGTGCCTTCATGGCAAACAGGGTCTAGTCTTGACCCTAGGTCAGGTCTAGTCTTGACCCTAGGTCAGGTCTAGTCTCCTCTTCTGACCCTTCAGCACGGTGGGCTGGAAAGGATAGATCATTAAAGAAAGAACTGGTAAAAGAAAACATCTTTCTGTAGAAAACCTACGAAGCAAGGAGATAGAAAAGGGGGCAAAGAGTGTACTGTGTTGCACGGCACATAACAAGACTGAGGGAGGGGACATTCCATGCTGGTTTTGTGTAATGTTTTTTCTCAATCACTTTTTAATTTTTGCTGTTAAAAACAAACAAACAAAACCCAACAAATCAAAAACAGAACAAAACCAACATACTTAATAGATCTCTTTTCTAAGTGTGTTGTTCCTTTTGTCTTAGAGTGACAGTCATACAGAAACCACCACACAGTGAACTGGGGTGCTGGGATGTCTTCTCCCTGCCCTGCCCAGCAGCTTGACTAATCACCTGGACAAGGCCAGCAGACTGGTAGAGCTGCCTGAGGTTAAAACCATGTAAAGGTGAGAGGAAGAAGAGTGAAGGAAAGGGGGATGGAGAAGTGCTCCTGGAGACTGCTCCAGCATTACTTGCTGGTCAGACCAATAAGAAAACTCTACTGCTTTTTCCCAGCTGCCTTTGTATTAGCCATGCTGAGCATTGTTTTTCTTTTCATTACAAAATGTGCCAAAACTTCTGAAAGAAAAGTGCTGTGTTTCCTAAGGGATTCATCCTTTGAGAACCGGAAAGGGTTGGTAGGTTGCCAGAGAACACCTAATGTCACATACCTGACAAAGCTAGAAAAATCATTTTCCTTTGGAAGGGATTTGTTACCTCCACGAAAGGAAACATTAGAAAAGAGCGGCTGTATTGCAGTCCAGGGCCTTGTTCTTTATTCCCATGGGTTTTATTGACCATGACTGGTTGCTTTTTAACACCAGTGGACACCTCTTTCTAACCGCACCAAAAATCTTTCAGGTGCAGCAGCGCCGGGAAGGCCTCGCTGGCTGTTCCCTGCGGGGCATGAAGGCGTTTCTAGCAGCCGCTCTGCTGCCCAGCCCCTGCAGAGGTGTCGAGTCAGTAACCGCGGCGTTTCTGGTCCCGCCGCCTGCCCCGGCCCGTTCCCCGGCGCGGCTGAGCTGCTCCCAGCAGCATCCCGTGTCCCCGGGGACAGGCGCGGTCGCAGGCTGCCACCTGGTGGCCTCTGCCACCCCAGGCCTCCACCTCCCACCCCGGGGTTGGGTTTTTTTTCCCAACCATCTCCGGGAAAATACCTCTTTTTTTTTTTTTTTTCCTTTTTTTTTTTTTTCCTTTTTTTTTTTTTTTTTTGCGGGGAGGTGCCGGCTGCGGACAGGGCCGGGCGGGGGCGCGTCCCGCGCTCCTGCAGAGAAGGGAACATTTAATGGCTCTGCTTCAAGAGGTGAGTTCCACCCTTGGTGCCTCCAGGGAAGTAGCCGCCCATCTGTTGGTAATAAAGATAGTAAAGCAATTCTCTGCGGCACCAGGGAAAATGCCGCCGTGGCTCTGTCGCTCCCATGCTGTTTATCTGTTCTGGCAGGCAGAGGCAGCCATAAAAAACCTGAAAAGGCAGCCATAAAAATAAACCTAAAAAAGATTCTGTCACCTAGGTAAATAAGGAAAATAAGAAGAAAGGACAAAAAAAAAAAAATCTTAAGGCAGATTTCCTCTCCCTTTGAAAGCCTGGATTTCTCTCCTAATGCTCCACAAACAGACTTAGTGCAGTCAGATAGGTCAGGTATTGTCAAACTCCAACTCTAAACAAAAAGCACCGAGTCTGCTGGATGAGTAGGTGGCACACTGGAGTGTTTGGATTCATGTTGATCCCTTAATTTAGCTGTAGAGCACAGCAGGAAAAGGTAGACGTGGGAGAGGAAAAAAAAAAAAGAGAGGTTATCTGAGGGGCAGGGCTTTTCAAAGGAGGCTCTCTCTGGAAGGAGCCCTGGTGGTACTAACTGCTAATTGTGATACAAATTCCCTCCAGTGTAACAAACGCTCCTCGCAAATCATTTCTAACACACAGCAGATAGTTTCGTAAGATCAAACTGAGCAGTATGTTCAGCACATTCTCTTCCAGAAACAATTTTAAAAGTAAATTTCTCTCCTCCTTCCACTCCATCACATATTATGTCACATTGTCCTTTTCCACTAACTCCAAACACCCTCAAGATCTGCTCCAGGTGTTTACCTGGTGCAGTCTGGGCTTCATCTGCCTCAGCTGAAGACATTAAACCGAAGTGCGGTAAGCTCAGCTACCACCACCCATTAGGGGGGTATTTAAACTACGAAAGGGTAGTTAGGGATCAACCCCACTTTACCCTCTGAAACAAAGTCTGATTTGCCTATTTAAGAGATGCCTGAGAAACCTCACACAGAACTCTGAATTGCTATGGTTTGGTTTGGTTGCATTAGTGAAAAAAATGTTATTCCAGTGAGGCAGAGGAGGGAGGAGGGAATAGCCCCTCTCCAAGTCAGCAGGACTATGGAAAGTGAAATGTTTGTATTGATCTGTAGTTCTGTTCTCCCGCATCTTGCATAGAGGATCTAAACAAAGGCAGGATGGGTGACAAGGAAGCTTTCCTTTAACACATCTATTATTTTGACAGTACCTCTCTGGCAGCCCGATTCAAGAGGCCTGTGAGAGGCTTTCCGTCTTTCCTGCTCTCACAACAATCGAGCTTGCGGGCTGCAGGACAAAAGCGTTGGGTGGACCACGGGCTGATAAGCGGCAGAAGAGTGAACGCCCTTGCTTACAGAGCCAATCTCCCCCTGCCAGCACTTGCTGTGTTGTCAGATGGGAGTGACATCGGGTGCAATGCATCATCTGGGAGATGTGATTTGGCTCCATCTAAAAGCTGGTGCTGTAAGTACATAATTCCTTCTACTTGGAAGCTCTGCTTTTAGTTTTCAAGAAAGAATGAAAGGTGTGATTGGTAGTGCCTGAAGATTAAAAAGATAAATAAATCTTGCATTAGAGAGGCAGTGCTGGGAGTTTTTCATGCAGGAATAAATCAGGGGAAGCAAGGAAGGCATCAGACTGAGCAGCATGGGTGGCAGAAGGTGGCAAAAGCAACCAGCCAGGCTGCAGGCCACCCGGGGAGGCTACTGCAGCCCTGCCCCTGGTACCCAGCTGCAGCCTGTGCCCTCCTGCTGCCCAGTGCTGTGTCACTGCCACTGAGCTACTCCCTGCAGCTCCGTGCCTGACACCATTCTGTGTCCCACAGCTGCTCTGACAGCCCATCCCTGGCAGGAGAAGGGAAATTGGCTGCTTTGTGAGGCCTGAAGAGCTGTCATCTGGTACCAGCACTGTCCTCTCAAACTCCTACATTCCTCCCGGGTTTAAACTTTAGCTATGCTCCAAAGATCTTGGATAATCATTAGCTGGGGGAGTCAATGCAGTTTGTTGCTTAATCACTGAGAAGTGATATCTCATCTCTGAGTTTTATTTGCTAGAGATAACAGATCTAAGGGAAATACTCTGATGAAACATTTGAATCGTTGGTCAGAAACCAGCTTGGAGATGAGGCTGGAGGGCTGTAAACCTTCCCACCCCTCAGTGCCCTGCAGAACAGACTGTTTGCCATGCAGTTTTCCCACAGAACCTTCTAGAGCCTTCCCCACCACTCAGCTAAAGACACTTCCCATTCTGTGTTTCAAGGAAATGAGTTTCAGGGCAACTTTAAAATGAGTGGTATCACTTCATACACATATTTCAGTAGCTAAAAGAAAATAATGAAGTAGAGGGAACATCAGCACAGCGTGAATTCTCCTCTCTCTGGGCTTCCCCAGCTAATACAAAGTAATGTTAAGAGTTTTCCCTTGGCACTTGGCATGCCAAAAATGTATAGTATTAAAAAAAATACAATTTTTGGCTGTGGCCCCTACCCTCATGTCCCCTTCTGTTACAGACTCACTAGCTTCATGAATGGGGAGCTCTAGAAATGAGGATAACTTCCCCACCTACCCCTCCCTGCAATAGGGAAGCAAGTCCCCAGCCTTGCTCTGCCTCAAAATCCCATCTGCAGCTTTGTCTGCTTCGGTGGTTTTTCCGTTTGCAGAGCTAGAGCCGTAGTGCAGTGAGGAGGGTGGCACAGGCCACTGCTACCAACTGCTGGTACAACTTCTGCAGTCCAAGAGCGTATGGACTGGATAACCCCAAACCCTCCAGCACCTGGTACTGCTCAGGGAATTGTCCTTCGTGGGGGCAGCAGAGAGCTGTGGAGCCGAGGTAAACAAGGTGCCCGTTTTGGGAGCAGCTTTCAGCATCTGTTCTTCACAGACTGTTTTGCCATCCACCCCCAACTTGGGTGGCAGTCCTGAGTTGAGTTTTCTGCTGCCAGGGTGCTGAGAAAAAGGATGTGCCAGGGAGACGTGACCACCTGCAGTGCTGGTTCCTGAAGTGAGGCCACCCAGAGAAACGGGGAGCTGGAGACTGCAACCCCTTTGTGGTCCAAGGGTCACAACAGGTATGTTTGTGCTGTTGTTCTCTGGCAGAAACTCACTAGAGGGCTGGGGCAGTCACAGCCTTGCCCCACATCAGTCCTTTATTCAGTTACAGCTCTCTGCAGGGAAAGCAGAAAACCCCATTTCTCCTCACATGGTCCCCTCCCTAATCTGCTGCCCCTTTCCCTCAAGTGACTGCTGTCCCGTTTTCCCTCCGAAATCAAGCCTCTCCCAGATCATACCACGTCCTTCTCATCTACTATCCCCTCATCAGCCCTCCCCCTAAGGAAGGGAGTCTTCAGGCTGCTCAGGTTGATTCCCCCCCATCTTTTCACTCAAGTTGGTTCAGCTGGAGGAAGGTGTTTGACAGGTTGCACTGGTACCACACACAGTCACTTTCCTACCCCTGAGGCAGGAAAAGCAGAGGGTTGTCACTGCATTTTGGGCTTATGGGGAGAGCGCAAAGGCCAGGAGGAGGGAGAAGTAGCTCCACTCCTGCAGTGCAAGCAGATGGAGTGCTGCATTTCTGGGATGCCTCAAGGCCATAAACACCATCACTTCTCCTGGGGACAGCAGCTGATTGATTTAGCTTTAAAACCTGATATCCACAACAAGCTTTAAGCCTTTGATGGTGGTCGATGGTCAAATCCCCAGGAAAGAAAAAGAGCCTGAAAGGGCTTGTCCTCCTGCCTTGCAAAGTCTAGCCTGGCTCCAAGCATATGCTGAGACATGACAGCAGAAAAACTTTCTCGTGGGTGCTTGGGACAGGGGCTCTGCTCACCCTCCTGCCAGGGAAAGCCCTGCCCTTGTGGCAGCCCTGGTTCATACTCGGGGAGTCTGAGGTACTTAGTGAGGGTTGACAGGAAACATAAATCACAAAAGAGCAGCATGGATACAATCCCTGTCAGGCTGGTATTTCAGCATAATCATGCTCTGTTATTTTTAGATAAGAAAATTACAGACTTTGACTTTTGAAGTCAGAATGAGGCACCTCTCGCCAAGATACATGTCTAGAGCCAGTCCTGTCTCAGGGTTATCTCCTGGGCAGATGCTAACCAGGCATTTCCATGAGTTTGGGTCTGTACCTTCCTCTCCCCAGCCACCATCATTTACAAACCACAGCTCCAGGAGACTGACAATCTGATGGATGTCCTACTGGCATTAGCACATACTGAGAGCAGCTGAAATCTTGGTACCAGACTAAGCCAAACAATGGAGATTCCCTCACAACAAATCTTTACAGCACTAGCAAATCTGTGGTAAAAGTTTCCATAGAAACAATACACAGTGTTCTGGCTCTTACCTTTTCTTCTGGATGTGAACAACTGTCTTCTAATAACTGTAAAACTGAGACAGTATTTGATGCTATGTTATCTGGAAGTATAAACTGATTAGAAGAGTTTGCCTCAAAGCCCAGTAAGTTTGTGGCTGGGATGCTGTTGTCTTCTATCAAGTTCTTCCAGAAACAGCAGGCAATTTTTTTTTTTTTTTTTCCAGAATTTGCAAGTTAGCAGGATATCAACTTTTATTCCACCTTTATCTTTCATATACACCTTCAGGCTGTTGGGGAAATCCCAACCCTCATTCTCTATTGAAACTATTTGCACTAGGAAAGTCAGTGTTTTCACCGAAGGTAGACTAAAAGACAGATTTTATTTTAAGATTGCACAAAACCACAGAAATACTTAATTAAAAAGTCTGAAATAAATTCACTCCCTCTAATTGCAGAAAAAACCTGCACACTTGCTTAAAATACACATACTTTGAAAATGAAGTTTAAGAGCTAAGTAACCAAAAGGTCTACACAAGGGAGTAGTTTGACTTGACTGAAGTACTCCCCCCCTCACTGTAATGGCCCATCTGTCAAGGTGGGCCCTCTCGAGTACAGCTGGGGTTCCTACTTTGTAGGTTTTCAAATCCTTATCAGTAAAACCAAACACGGGAAAGCATTTCTAGACAGAGGCAAAACATGTCAGTGGAAAACGTAACACTGCAGCTGCAGGAAAACTCCAGGAGATGGAGACCACCAGAAAGCTCTGGAAGTACCCAGGCTTTGCAGTACCCTAGGACCAGCTCACTGGTTTTACATGCATGAGATAAACCTCATCTAAAATACTCATCTTTCTACTCTGAGAAAACATGAGGAGTGTATAACAGTTTTTCCTTAAAAAAAAAAAATCACTTAATGATTCAAACTGAATAAAAATATTTACATCTGCATATATACATAGTGCCAGACAGTGAAGAACTGGCTTCTGCTTTTTTTTTTTACCCCCCATGAAGTTAACGTGGTAAAGTGATCTTAAGTGTTGCAGACTTACAGGGAGCTTTCTCTTGTCTTGTCAGAGCTGAGGAAAGCTGCCATTGTAAGGCACTACACAGGCCACCTGAGATCTGGTGCCTCACACATCAGACAGCATTCCTGTGCTTGTATCTTCGAGTTCACAGACAGAATTAAAATGACTCAGTAAATTGCACTTGTAAATCAGATCCTACAGATGTCTAAGGGCCATAAACTTTGCTAGCAAAGCAACTGACTGAATCTGTGGCACTAAAGCTAAGTTTTGGCTGGACCAGTTAGGAGCCAGTGAAAGGTTCCAAGATGCCAACACTTACTTGTCCATGGCAGCCTAGACCCACACCAAGTAATGGAATTTTTACATCAAGGTACCAAAAAAAAAAATTGCAGTTCTTTCTCAGCTTTTTTTGCTACTTGCTCTCATAACTCCTGTACTAACACGCAAGTGTTGATTGCTTAAGGTACAAATGCTGATAACCTGGAGTTGTGACACGCCTCCAGGAGATCAACACCCCGCTGCCCTGAGGAGGTACTGCCTTTGGTGGCCTGGGCTTCTCACATTTCTTAGCAGTTCACCAAGGTGCAAAGATCTGCAGGCTCAGGGTGGGATACCCTGGCCCATAAGGTAATAGATGGCAAACATACAATGAGAACCTGATGCCCTTCCGGGGGGCCTGCAGCAGATACACCCAACAGCAGTTCAGAAACCCAACGCGTGCTTTGCAGGCTACTAGCCACCACTGGATTTGAAACTTTTTTTCCCTGTTTTCCCATAATTATGCAGCTGTTGTTATGTGGTATTATTACACTAACCAAGTAATAAAAAGCATTAGAAGAAAAAAAAGTCTTTCCACTTCAAAAGCATTGCTGCCAATGGTACAGCAGCATTTCCTTGCTAGCTTCCCAGTCATAATCCTTATTTATACAGACTCCTGGAAGTGAGTCCATGTCACTCTGAAAGTTCCCGCAAATCCATGTCGCAAGAAAAAGCCCGAGGCAAGACACACAGACACACGGCTGCTGAACACTGCACCCCTGCAAGGGGCCAGCCTACGAGCAAGTGTACTGCACCGTGCTGTATTTGGTGACCCTGGAATGCTTGCTCAGTGTGGCACTGGCAGGAGGTGGCCCTTCGAACTTGGAGCCTGCCTGGTTAAGCAGGGAGTCTGTGATCAGCATGTGCTCTTGTCTTCCCAGGCTGGCATCTGCTGCCTGTTGGGCTCCGCTCTGCATCCCTGAGGCTGCCATCACCCTCTCATTCACCACCACGCTGCGCTCCTCTGCCAGAGTGGGGAAGCTGAGCGAGCTCTGCTCTGTAGCAGGAACCAGCATCCTCTCCCGCTCCCTTACCACGACATACTGGGAGTCTGGGAGATCTTGAACTGTGAGGGCTCCTGGTCTGGCACCATCTGACTTCACCATTCTCTCTGTAACCACCATGTTACTTCCACGTGGTAAATCAGGGATTTCCACCATACCCTGCAAGCTCGACACAGGTGCCAGCACCCTCTCTGTCACCACTATGTTCTCCTTAAACTGCGGGTCTAGAAGGACAGCAGTTGAGCAGGCAGGAGCCCCTGCAGAACAGGACATATCTGTCATGGTGAAACTGGTCTCCACCTGGGCTGAGGGACAGGACCGGGTATCATGCTGCCCAGAGTGTGATGCAAAAGTTGTTTCCGTGACCACCTCTGTGGACAGGGTGTCTCTTCCTGTGCCACCTGCGTGCACTGGTGGGGCAGGCTGGAAGCAGCTGCCTGAGGCAAAGGCTTGTTTGGAGCTGGAAGCATTTTGCTGCTCTAAGAACTGTGATTTTGTATCATTAAGACCAAAACCTGATTCATTCCTGGAGCTCCCATCTTTCATGTTGATGGGTCTGCCTATGCATATTTCTGCTAGAGTCTTAAATTTGTCTCCTAAATCATCCAGGAAGTGGTCATCAAGATCACCTTCAATAAAGCTGCAGCAGCCGATGGAGCCATGAGGGGACTCTGACTCTCCCTGGGAATAAACCAGGAGACAGTCGTTCGCAGCATGGGCTTCATCTTCATCCGCAAAAGAGACAGCTTTCTACAGACAGAAAACAAAAGCAAGCAGAAGTTCATTAATGTCAGCTCTAGACTTAAATTCATGGGCAAAAAGTTTAAAATCTGAACCCCCAGAAACCATCAGCCAAGCAAGGGCAATACCTAAAAGTGCTTTTTGCTTTTTTTGAAGCTAGTCTGAACTTGGCAGTACACTTGATGAGTGGAAAGATCTGAGATTCCATTGAAAACCTTGGGCACTATCACCACCTGCTGCTATTCCTGCCAGGAATTGTGCCATTTGCTCCATCTTCACAAAGAAATTGCTTTTATTTTGATTCAATGAGTGAACTTCACCTCTAACTAGGTGTTTGGGGGAGAGTGCCAACACCATGCCCAAGAGCATCCTAACATTTAAACGTGCATTTAATGAGTACATGCTGACATGTTATCACCCTCTGTGTCCCTTTTCACTAGCATAGCCTGAAGGATCACTCTTCAGGAGCCCAACAGCAAACAAATCACAAGGTTAAATGGCTTGGTAAGTATTGGAACATGGTCCAGTACAAATCTTTAGGCTCTGTGTAGGCCACTTTGCAACAAGGAGGGCTCATGGGTTCTGACTATAGTGCTACCAGGGCCAGCTCAGTCTGAAAGCAATGGAGATGCTGCTGGTGCTAGAACAAAACCCATGCACACCCTTGAACTAGCTCCAGTTCCAGGAGTGAAGACAGCCAAATCCTCTGGGCCTGCTGAACCAGCTTTATCTAATATGGTTGATGGCTTGTGCTCAGAACCACTACTCTGCCACATCTGAGGCTCTAGAGTGCCTGCTAGCTCAGGCACTGGGTAATGTGGTATATATATCCAGACCCAGATTGACTCTGTATGCTTATCTGTGTCTGATCCTGGAAGTAGGAACATTACCCAAGCTGCTTCTACAAAAACCAGCACACATCTGAAACTGTTTGGTTTGGTTACTTGTCTGTTATGTTGTTTGGGTTTTGCTCGGTAAGGCATCTCTCCCCTGGAATCCGAGATATTTTAGCCTCCCAGAAGTGGTAGAGAACTTTAGTATGATCTTTACTAATTTCTCCCATAGGACTTCAGCAGGCAGCTATGCTTAAGTATGTCTTAGTATCAGAAAGCACAAAGAGTGGAAATAAAGCAGAATTGCTACTGTTGCATCTGTTCACCTAGAAGATTAGGAGACACGCAAGGATCTTAAGCTCAAATCCCTCCCGGCAGGAGATGGTGATTCAAACCTGCACAGCCACTCCCCTTGCAGAACTCCATCATCAGCCAGCTGTAGGGTGTGAAGATGTTTTGTTTGCCCAGATGATGGACAATCTGTACAATCCCTGGCACACTGAAGTGAAACTTTTGCTCTAAGGAGCTCACCAGTCTAAGGACTAATGCTGTGCGTTATGCAAAGAGAAACAGCTGCAATAAGTAGGAATTGTTTAATGCTATTGGTTAATGCTTAGGTCACCAAAAAAGCCAGAAAGGGGATTGCAACACGCACCTCATAGGCTTCTGATGAATAGCCTTTTACCCAGGCTGTTGGGCAAAGAAGTCCAGCACCACTTAGTCAGCTACTTTGAAAATGCAGACCCACCCAAGACATCTATGGCTTATCTTTCAAAGACCTGCTTCATGGTAAAGCTTGTAGCTGTGACTCATGGTGAGTCAGTCATAGGTGCCTCCCTACAGGCCTGTTTAATGTGCTTAAGCCCCTGAGATTTAGATCAGTCTTTATCACAGACTTTCTCATGGCTTCTTCCTAGTCAAGGGGCTCCTGGGCCATTGCTGAATATTCTGGATCCCCTTCCCAAGTATCTCCCAAGTACCTCCCTGAAGAGCAGGGTCTCTCTGTGGCAGACCTTGTAAGCACCCAGTGCTACAAGACGCAGCACTGTCACACTCTTAAGTCCCCCATGTGAGCCTAAAATCATGCCCCCAACTCTGCGTGCACGTAACACTGGCCGTTGCATCAGGACTGTTTAGGTACACACACATCTACTCCTCTGTGTTTGTAATAACACGACAACATTTCACAACATTAAGTACAAATATCAAGATACTGTTATTTTCAGGCCATATGCTTACATCACTGAAGTAGTCTCTTAAGAATTCTTCATTCATGGCTCCGGCTGCTCCCACAACTCCTCCTCCAGTCACCACCGTCTTGCCTTCTACACCTGCCAAGCCTCCAGCTGCCATAACTCCATGTTCAGCACAAGAAAGAAGATGTCTTTGCTCTTCCCATCCTTCCCTGGTAATAGTGGTGCAATGTTCTCTTACACGAGAGGCAGAGCTGCTTCCTCCTCCTGCTGTCTCCTCTCCACTCATTCCTGCTGCTGCAACAGCTACTGTTGCTGCTCTGTTGGTTGCTCCTCCGGAGTTCCCCAGTGCAGTCTGTGGCATGAAGCTTAGCACTGGCTACATAAATAACACAAATTAGGATGTGACATGAAAGCTGTGCAGTACAGGTAACTCACCAAACCAGCAGCAGGGCTGGGTGGGACCTGGGAGGGTGCTGTCCTACAGCTTGTTTGAATTTGCACACATACGTCTTGCTGCAAAGAGTAAAAGACCTGAAATAGGGTGTAGCTCCCACAGCTGTGTTCCCAAGGAGTATCATGAAAATGTTTTTACAGATTATTGTTTTCTTGAACCTCAAAGGGTTGGGAGCAAAAACTGTGTTAAAAAAAAAGGCTTGCACAACTCCAGACAGCTCAGCTCTTCCAAGAAAGACTGTGCCCAGCTTTCCCCAGACACAAAGTGGGGGAGTGTGCACTGCCGGCTGCCTCTGTGGTGCTGCCTGGCCCCTTTTCTATCAGTTTGGCTTTCCTATTAATTGTCTTTTAACAAGAATTTGTTGTGAGCATTGGCCCTAAATCAAAGTCTTTCACCTCACTTCTGTTTCTCTGTTATTGTGCAAAAGCATGCCAATGTCATGCCCTTTTTTTGAAAGCTGGGTTTCATAGCACAACAAGAACAGGCAAACTTCTCTTGGCATTAACTGCTCCCTCTGCAGATACTTGGCTCACAGTTTCTCACTGAGTTTGGGACTGGAGAGTACCGACACCGCGGTTCTCTTGCAGTGCTGTAGGAAGATTTTTATTTATGTAGGGTCATAAAATGCA
>JAAGNO010011372.1:0-17461 GCA_033439905.1 Ceryle rudis
GAGTGGTCCTCACTGAGGGCCATGCCCATGGTCGGGGGGGGATGGCCCCCACCAAGGGCTGTGCCCAGGGGGGAGGGGGCAGACAGGGTGCCCACACCTGCCAGGCGCCAGCACAGCCCTGGCAAGGCAGCTCGGTAGAGAAAAAGGGAAAAAGGCAGGAGGAACGGGAGTGCATGCTCCCCTCAGCCATCGGCCACAAAACCGTGTGCTGTGGGGCTGGACAGAAAACAAATCCTGGGGCCAATCATAGGGACAACAACTGTGGTGGGAGACACTCGTGTCTCAGGGGAGACTGTGCAAGGTTAAAAATGCAAGTGCTAATTCTGCAAGTTGCTTGAAACCAGTGAATGGCTTTTCTTGAAGTCTCAGCACCACATTGAGTTGCGATAGTTGCCTCCTGCTGCTGTTTGTTAACTGGCTTTATCAGTCAACAGGGTTTTTTTTTCTGTTGCAACAGAAACATGAGATTGCTTGTGATTTCTTTTCCAGCTCTTACTACTCCTTATTAAACAAGAGGCTACCTGGAAAGCACTGGATGATAAGTCACTCACCCACTGTACAAGACCATGTGGACCAGTAAGGAAACTACAGGTGAGCGAAAGGAAAAATGTCATATTCCAAAACAGCTTTTTTTGAGCCAGCAAACAGACGAGCCAGCAAATGAGCAACGTGCCACCAAAGTGAAGGCAGCATAAATCTCGAGGGTGACATCATCCAGCAGCTGCAGGATCTCATGGTTGGTGTAATGCCCATTTTGGTGCTGGGCCGTGACAGTGTTCAGGTGGGAAAATTGATCGGGGTACAGAAACCTGCTAGCTCACTTTGATTGAAAAAGGTGATTTCTTAAGTCCCATGAAATGCAACAATCCTGCCCACCAGGTCCTTGGCATATTTGCTATTCAAATGCCCAGGTTAGGGCACCTGGTGCTTGCTAAGGTAGTGCCATACACCGAACCTGGGCAGCTAACAGCATCACCTTGAACCTGGTGGCACTAGGAAAGGGGTGCCACCCATTGGCAGAGGCACACAGCAGGGCATAGCTCTCCCTGATCACACCTGAATGCCCCTCTGACCCACACTGCTGTGGTTTGGGAGGACGGAGAAAACAAGGAGGATGACTTTGGGAGTAGAGGAGAGGCAGTGGACACCACAGGTCCAGGTTTCAGTGGGACTTTTGGCACAGCTCCTCACACCATTTGCCTGGTGGATGCTGTTTTGTAGGGACTAATAGGTTTTCCTGCTCACAGGCACAAAAAGGAGGTACCACAGGCCTGAGAAGGATGCCCAGTACACTGAACTGGTGCATCTCCCTATATACGAGACATAGCATAGGTCTAGTTTGCAAATCGGGACCTACAGCTCATGTGTGTTTACATATGCAGAAAAAAAAAAAAAAAAAAAGCAAGTATGAGACATGATGCAGCACTAGCTTCATGTCCAGGGAAATACTCCCCTGCCTTCGAAGGGGGATCAGGGCCACAATCCAGAGCTGCTGCAGAGGTCATGGAAAGAAGCTCCTTTTTGACTCAGCACATGCTGTCTTGCTTTTCTGCTAGAGGGGGAGGGAAGTGAGGAACTTGCCTGGTGCTCTGCTCTGCTGCAGGTTTTGTGGTACCAGATTTAATAAAGGGATGCGTGGGAGGGAGCACGGAAGGGAAGGAGAAAGGAGAAAAGCAGGCGGGGGGAAGGCAGCTGCACTGCAAACAGAGCATTGATCTGCAGCAGGTGCTGCCAGGGATGAGTTGGGGAAGGCAGAAGGACAGCCAGGCCACAGGGCTCCTCCGCTCTGTCCTCTCCTCTTGGGAGCAAGACACAGAGCTGGCCCTGATGAGCCCAGCCTGGGGACAGCCAGGCAGTGCAGAGGCAAAGCTTGGCCATCCCTCACTTAACGTGTGGCCACTGGCCCCTGCTGCTCTGGGAGCCAGCATGTTGTGCTTGTGGGGTACCCCCCAGGAGATGCTGGCATCACCCTGGAAAGATACTGAGGTTCACACCCAAGATGGGACAGGGAAACAGGAGCCCAGGCAAAATCCTTCATGCCTTTGCCTACAATTCACAGGCAGAAGCAATTCTCAGAAAGCAAAGCCTCAGGGTTTCTGTCCCATTTGTTTCTGTCCCATTTGTTCCTCAGCAGCTGACCCAGGTCTCAGGTGCCTCAGGCAGCTGGGGGCGGGGGGGAACACAAGACCTCATGTAATGCAACAAGTGAGCTGGGTGACCACGCTGAGAAAAAAAAAGAAAGATTGCTTACCAACAAAGGCAGCCCTGGGAAACAATTTTATTGCTGGCGAAACGCTGCGGATCTTTGCTTAGAGAGAGCGCTTCCCGTGAAATGCAATTGCTCCCACTGTGATTTTAAACCAAGCCCACCCTGAAAATGAAGGCAGTTTCCATTAAATTGAACTACTTTTTTCCTGAAACTGGCATGGCAATGGTAACGCTGATAAGGTACGGTAGCTATTAAGTGAGGGCATTATTTATATTTTCTATTAAATGACTGTTATTTCTATGACAAATGACATCACGCATGTTGTGCTGATTTACAGTGATAAAGCCTCAGTTGTGATCGTTTATTGCAGCGCATCAGCAGAGCGTGAAATACACGCAGCACAAACGCACGAGTAACACCACATCAAGCTCATATCAATACTTGGACCTGGCTTACTAGTAACAGATCAGCTGGTGTGACACTAGCGGTGCTTTTTCAGTGACATTCATGTGCCTGTCATCAGTGTAACCCTGAAGGCCATTCGTCTCCTCCACTCCACCTTTCCAGTGCTGTGGTGAGCCAGGAAGCAAAAGGAGAAGGAGAAGCATCGCATCACAACGCATCTGACCGTGGAGATGCGGGGCAAAGCAAATGTAATCTCTGATGGATGATTCAAATGGCTAAAGACCAGATACATGGCAAGGAGAAAGGGGGGTTGCTACGTGCAGAAGGCGGCCAGGCTGGACAGGCACCAGTGTTGCAGTGGTCACTCAGGGAAGGTTTCTGCTCTTGAGGATGTTCTCCAAAAGTTGCTGAGCTTCTTGGAGCCCATGGGCTGCTGCCACACTGAGGAGTTTCTCCACTTCCCTGAAGGACATGAAACCTTCATCAAGAAAATCCAGGAGGAGGTTTGATTCATTCCCTGTTAAATTTTATTTAACCAGGCTTGTATTAAAAGATTGCAGCTACTGGATCTGAAAGCAGCTGTAAAGTTAACTCTCTGCCATCCAGAATTTTTTTTTTTTTCCTGCTTTTCCCTATGGTCTGAGCACATGTTTGGCTTTGGTGATTTTTCTCGTCTTCACTGAATTGAGATTGATTTGGAGCTCTCGAAATACATACTCCTTTGTACCACCCAATATATGTCTGCCTGAACACACAACGTGCAGCAGAGATTGAAACCACGCTGGCTTCAGCTCACAGGGTTTGCCCAAACATTGCTTTTTTAGTTTCAGTTAGCTTAAGACTGCTCTCTCCAACCTCAGTTTCAATTTTCAGACTTGTGGTAAATGTAAAAAACTCAAAACAAAAGAATACAAAAGAGGAAAAAAAAAAAATGTACTGGGTTTCGTGGTGATGGGAACCCACTGGTTGTTTTAGCTTCACTTGGCTCCAGGACCACTCACCACAGTGAATGTACAAAGGCAAGTTTTGTTTGGCTGTGGGCCTTGCTGGGAGCTCCAATGTGCAGTGTGTCCAGGCACATCAGGGAGAGAAACGCTCAGTTTCAACCCAACCTCTGGGCGGTCAACAGGAAACTTCTCATTGACCTCACTGGTCAGGAAGGAGAATGAAAAAGGAGCTTCCCAAAAAGACAGACAGGTCTTTGTGGCAGAAAATTCACATGTCGCTTCAATAGCTCTTTCTATACCAGTATGGGACTCATCCCTTGCCTTGACTGGGAAATCACTGAGGGAAGTACATATGCAGTCAGACCACAGGCATTTCTGGCACCGTGTCACCTAATTTTTACAACCTCGTTGGGCTAACTGGCTTTTTCAATTTCCTTGCCACAGGTAGGGCTGCATTACTGACAGTATGAGGAGAGGGCATTAGAAATGCCGGAGTAGCTTCATGTGTTGAGTGCCTACAGCACCAGGTTCCCCCCCTCCCCAGAAGGAGCTGGGAACACGGCTGTAATGGAAAGGAAGTGGAATAGCTCAGGTTACCCTGCTTCAAGTGCCATGGTCATGTTTCTGAGTGCCCCCACTGCCAGGTTGAAGGAGGAGTGGGGGTGGCCTTGTCCCGCAGCCTGCCTACAGCGGGGGAGAGAGAAGCAAAGAAAGAGGTAAGAGAAAGAAAAGAAGAAGAAAACCCAACTTCAAATGTTTTAAAGCAAGGTGAGAGCAAAGAAGGAAAAATGTAGAAATCGGTGTCCTGAAATGTGACCCCTTTAAAATTTTCAGGCCCTGATTTGAGGAACATCCTTGTTCAGAAAGGCATCAAGGCTTTGGCATTTCTCTAAGTACAGCTGTCCTTAAAGATGCATTTCTGAGTGATCTGCTCTAGTTCTGTCCTGCTCTGGCAAGGGGGACTGGACTTGATGATCTTCAGAGGTCCCTTCCAACCCCTACCATCTGTAACTCTGATTCTGTGATGTCTTCTTGATTCACAATCCCTTCTGTCACAGGCACACTTGTTTCAGCCCTAAACATCCTGCATCTTGATGCTGTCCTGCTCCTTCAGCAGACACAGAGGAAATATTCAATGTGGACCCACACACACACTTCCCTTTTCATCCTTCCTCTTTCTCCTTGGGAGTGAGAGAGTTTTGGGGGATGCTGCCCAATGTCCCACTGTGGGTGTACCCACTGTGGGTACCACGGCGACTGTGCACACCGGGCATGGCTGACTCGCTTACGTAGCAGAAACCTCTTGGGAGTGTGTGCCGAGAGCAGGAAATTAGTATGCTGCCATAACTTGGTTTTCTGTTGCCTCAGCAGCTCCTGACCCTTTCCCCTCCCGCGCCTGTGCATGTTCCTTGCTGCCCACCTGGGGCTGAAATCTTCTCCAAAGGCTGTACAGCAGCACCAGCATCCCTCCTGTCCGCGCACACTGTCGAGGTACTTACCTGCCTCCCACTGAATTGCAAAATAGCAATAGCAGGTGGGGAAAGCAGAGCGAAGCATCTGACCCACAGTGAGAAGTCAGTAGCTCCTGCTCTCCCCACTGCCACCCCATGCACCTCCTTCACAGCGACTCAGTACAGCTCAGCGTGGCTCTCCCTTCAAAGCAGATTGCTCTTCCTCCTCCCATGCCACAGTAGCCTTCCCCCAGGAGAGGGCACTTTCCCATGGCAGAAATTGGGGGGTTTTTATGCACCTCACCTGAACCAGTGCATGGCCATGCCCTCATTTTTATCCACTCCAGCTCCTGCATGTGAGACAAGGTAGCAAAGTCATAATTAGGATATAAACTACAGTGTCCAAAATCCAGGAGCATGGTTGTGTACCACACAGTGCGGAGCCACCTCTGTGGCTCTGCCTTATACCCGTACGTACTCTGGCAGAGAGTTAGCCACGGCTTGGAGAAATGTTACCTTGCAAATACCTCTGCCCCAGGATGTGCTGGGCATTGGGGTACCCCAGGTGAGCATACACATGAGCCACGTGGAAATGGAAGTCCTCATAGCACAGCAGGATGTAGAGCAGGAGGAGGCCAGCAGTGATTACAGTTGCCAGCTGTAGAAGAGAGAAGCAGTCATGATGCAAGGAGAAAAAGAAACTGAGGACCAACTACAGAGAATATTTCATCTGGGCTCTGAAGCTTCCCAAAGCTCTTCCCCAGAGAAGCGGGAGGAAAGGCTCACACAACCCCAGAAAATCAAAGCTGCCTTTGATAGAGAGACGGATCTAGCACCCACTGAAGCTGGCAGAAAAGGTGCCACTGACTTCAGTGAGCAGCAGATCAGCTCCCAAGTTAATATGCCCTTTAAGCTCTGCTACAGCAAAAGAAACTACAATCATTTCATTTTCTAGTGGTCCTCTGGAAGAAAAGGAAAAGAATCACAAGGCAGTATCAGGCTTTTAGGAGCAATTCATCAAGGCAGCTGGGAGAAGGAGCCCTGTTCCCCCGGCAGCCAGGTCCTCAGCCCACCACTGCCCACTGACAACCACAGCATCACCACGTGGACATGAACGTTCCCTTTGCGAGCGTCCCCAGTTCACAAGCCCTTTCATCACGTGGGGACACGGTGCCACTGTCCACACCTGACAGAATAACCTTGTGTCTGAAACTTCTTGCATCCAAGGTATAAATCAGCAAAAATCCTGATGTACCACACCAGCAGGGGAAAAAAAATGATCAGAGACCAGAACTGGGCTGTTTGCTTTTTGATGCCAAATGGATTTTCTTCATTCAGTGAGCTAGCTATTAGCTTCCAGCAAGAGGAGCTGGCAACTCGAGCAGCCACATCTTGGTGGGGTCAGAAATTCCTGGCTGGGGAGAGAAGAGCAGGGTTAGGAAGCCCAGGCGGAGCCTCCTGCCTGCATGATTTACCAGAGGAGCCCCCTTGCCTCCCTGCAACAGAAAGCAGAACATCTTGCCAACAGTGCCAGCACTTGCAGAAGGTAAAACCCTTCCCTACTACCCAGGGAGACAGAGGCCAGGAACAGTCCCGGGTAGAAGACACGGGTCTTTGTAAACAACACCGGGAGCAAGCACTGATCTGGTTTCTCAGTGCAACGCTGTGCTGAGAGAAACCATGCAGGTGGTGCATGATCCAGAGGAGACTGCTAGTTGTCCTTCAGCTCTGCAGCTCTGGGATGAGCAGTCCTGCTCCCTTGGGTATGATGTTCACGGGGACATGCCAAAGTGCCTGCAGGCTCCCTGAACACCACTGTCCCTCTCTTGCGGACGCAGCAGCAGAGCAGATACAAGCAACCGCATTTCAATGGCCAAGGCAGAAACAAGTCATGAAGCCCATCTGCATGACTGTGGCTGTCACAGGACAAGTGAACTTTTTCATCTGGACATAACTGGTTGCTACAGGCACTTGTGAATAGCAGCTGCAGCATGTATGGGGGTTTGTCACCATGCCATGCCCAGAATGAGCCAAGGGGACAAGAAGTGGCTGAAAGGGATGATAAGACACAAGAGTTTTAATAGCCAGGAGCTCCTCTGGCCACTCTGGATGGGTTGATGTGACTGGTACAGATGTGCGCAAAAAGCAACTCCCTCTCATTTTCTGGAGGTGTGGCTCACGAGGTGCACGCAAACCATTTGTATTGGGTCTGACTGAGCTGGAGTTGGTGTTCCAGCAAGGAGCACTTTTCGCCATGGTAATTTTTTTCGGGAGTATCATTCACTTTCCATTAAACTGCCTTTGTCTTAACACACAAGTTTCATCTTACTTTCTTCCCCCCGGGTCCAGCTGAGGGGAAGGGGAAGTGATAGAGCAGCTGGGTGGGCACCTGGCATCCAGCCAAGGTCGAAAAACCCCACCTAGGTCCTGATCTGCTTCTCAGCTCTCTGTAGAGCTTGAGGGCAGAGGTGATGTGGGTCTGGCATTTCCTTGCTGTTTTAGGAGGGCTTCTCCACTTCCACACAGTACAATCAGCTGCAGCGACTGCTGCAGGCAGCCGGTTGCCAAGAGCTTGTTATCTCCTAATTGGGACCCAGGTCCTCAGTCAGACCCATCTCTAATTGGGATTAGTGAATGCTGAGGATTAAATGAGCCTAGTTAGCTAATTAGGCTAAGCAGATAAAATAGGTAAGCAATAATGACATGCAAATGCCCCAGCATTTCATTTTCTGACTGATGATCTCAGTGATGTAGGAAAGTTTGCTGTTCTCTTTGAGATCTTTCCTCCCCCCAGCCCCATTCAACCTGCATGCTGCTGCTTGGACAAGGATGAGTCCCAGATGTTTTGACAAAACCAGCTGCCCTGCAATGCAAGGGAGACCTGTGAGGCCTGAAAGTACTGACAGGTATGTAAATCCTTGCTAGTCTGAGAGGCAACACATGCCATAGTTCAATATGGCTACTCCTCTTATTTAAGATGAAATGATACTTCTGAAAAAAATTACCACGGCTAGAAGAGATCCTTGCTGGAGAGGTGGCTGATGTTAAGGGTCCAGCTCAGGCAGAACTGAATGCAGATCTCTGGGGAAGGGACAGGCAGTGCTTCTGAAGAAGAGCAAAGGCTGATGAGTAAGAGGCTCATTTCATACGGTGAAACACTTTGCTATTTTGCCCCAGTTGCAGTGGCTGGGGCTGAAATGTGTCAGGGAATGTTTCAGGTGGTTGCAGAAGACAAGCTGCACAGTGCTGCGAGAGGCACCAGTGGTGCTTTTACGGGTGCAGATCTGAGGGCTGCAGGATGCCCACAGCTGTAGCATCTCCTTTATGCTCCATGTGAAGCTTCCTGAAGACTCAGGAAAGGTGTGGGAAACATGTCTGGGAGCAGCTGTTTCTATTTGCAGGCCTTGTACATCCGCCACACGTAACAGCAAACACCCAACTGACCATGTCTAAATGAAATGGGAAAGGATGTGGTGGGAAAGGTGCTGTAGGTCACAGGGGAAAGCTCTACGGCCAGGCTGTGGCCACACACCATCACCACGGGGGCACATCCCAATGTGGATGCTCTCCATGGGACACCATGGCAATGTCTGTGACAATCAGCCATCCACTAAGGCCAGCTCCTGCTCTGGCTGCTGCGGTGACACTGCAGCCAGCTCCTGCAAGGCAGGTGGTGCAGGAACTGCTGGATGTCCACTTTTTGTCCCAGACTTGTTTTTGCAGAGAGGCTTTCAGCTTTCTGCCATTGTGGAGGCACTGTCACATGTGGCAAGTGAGACGTTTCACAGGCAGTTCCTTTAGAAATGGCCTGCTGAGCATCTCTAATCTGATTTTTGGGTTTTGAAGGTTTTTTTTTCTGTTTTCTTTTTCTAAGCCTTCCTAAAGGGCAAGGAAGAGTGAGACCTATGCGTGACAAAAGGCAGGTGCACAAAGTGCTGGATTGCACTGATCCCAGCTCTGGGAGATGGCAGCACAGACACTCTCTGCTTGGCTCTTCACCAACATCTGAACAGGCAGCTGAAAGCACGCAGCTAGTCCCCCAGTAAGCAGAGATGTTAGGACACATTTTCATCATCAGCTAGCAAAAATACTCCTTTGCCCTTGGCTGTAGCTACATCTGTGCTCAGGTAAATGTTGTGCTATTTTAAATGTCTCCGAGACCGAGAGAGAGGGGAAACATACTGCTGTTTCTCAAGAAGCAGCTGCTGCTGGCAGGGGGACACCCTGAAGTAAGATCTCCCCACAGGAGGGATAGAGGAGGGAGGTGTGAGACCCCTGGGCTTTCTGCAGTGATCCAGTGGTCCCCAAAACAGATTGCTCCTTGGAGATCCCAGCTGGGCAACAACCATTAGTCTACCTGGAACACGGGAAGCTTGTTGGATTGTCCCACACAGGGGTGAGAAGCAGACTGCTGATCTGAAACCACTTTTGTAGTCTTGGGGAGGACTCTTGGTTGCTCATTCCACCCTTTTCTTCCACAATGACTCATTTGGAAACTGTTTTGCATGTTTCAGACCTCCTGTTACTGGGGCTGCCCTAAAGCAAGTGGAAACCCCATGGTACTGGTGGGGCTGTGAGCCAGGAGGTGAAGGAGTCAAAGCAGGCAATGCGTGCGTATTTAAGCAACCCAGTTCCTATGGGAGCTTCGTCTCCTCACCTGCACTGTTTGGCAAAGCCAGGTGATCAGGATCAAAAAGGTTATCAAGGGAAATACCTAAAGCTCCCACCCATAACGACCGTGCTGGAAGTTGCCACATTGCCGTGTGCTAGCACAAGCCCCTGCTCCCCAAACCCTGCATTTCAATAACTATTGGCCAGTCCTGCATTACATTCCCTCTGACAGTGACCAGAAAGCCCCATGGACTCCGCAGAGGCTTTGGTGACATTGCAGTTGGGTCTGGGCAAGGCCATGGCACTGAGAAAGGCATTGCAAGACTCACATTTGAGAGGCTGCTTTGTGCCAGTGGCTCCCTGTGGCTTTGACCCACCCTGGCACCAGTGGCTTTAGGTGCTGGCATCACTTCCTGACGTGTCCGGCTGGTTGTGAGGTCCCGGGTGTCCCACCCAAAGCCCATTCCCATGCTTACCTCCCACCTGCTCCATGGCAAGCTAGAGGGGTTCCCACCCCCTGGAGAAGGATTTGCCCGGCAGGTATCGGCACGGCCCCTTCCCTCCTGTCGCCACCGCGCTGCCGGTTTCATGTCTCCCACCGCTCCTTCCTGCAGGAGATCTGAGCACCTCATCTTAACCTGGTCTGCTCCCTGACTCGCCAAGCACCGCTACCACCCTGACACGAGTCTTCCTCGTGACCATCCCTTAGTTTTGCTCTTGATTTATGGTAGCAGCAGCCCAGCTGCTTCACTGAGATAAGAGGGATGGATGCACATTGCCTCAAAGAGGCATAGAAAAGGAGAAGATGCTCCTGCTGAAACCCTTTCAAACCACTGATGTTTAACTCTCTCTCTGCTGAATGTTCCTCTTCCTTCAAACCCCCACCAGTGAATCATTGTACTTGACAAACCCAATGAAGTTGGTTTGTTTTTTCTTTCTGCTTTTTGCACGAAAAGGGAAGTGCCTTGCGAGCAATGATAATGCTGCCCGCCGCTGCAGAGGTTCAGCATCCTGCCATTTCAATTGCACAGCTTCCACGGGCTTGTGGGGTCTGATGTGTTGGATTTTGGACAAAGACAAGAACAAGCAGGCCCAGGCCCGGGTGAGAAAATTAGAAAAGGTGCAATGATGCATAATCAGGAAATTATCAGAATATACAACCTCCCCCCCGCCAAAAAAAATCAATAGGATGGGATTTTATTTTCTAAGCTATAAAAGAGCTTACTTGTTGAAGGCAGTAGTTTTATAGCTGTATAATTATACCTCTATTCATCTGCAGTAACTCCACCTAGTGACTTTCAGACACTAAATTACATTTTGCCTTCACATCTAAGAAAACATCCCTTTTTAACACAGGATCCCTGGTGTGTGTAACCTTTCCTGTTCTGAATTCCTAGCAGAAGATCTTAACTGGATGGCCACCAGGCAAGGTCCATCTAGTGCAAAGTGATGATTTTGCCTGGTTGTCTGACAATGAAAAATGCTTTTTCTTCCAATTCGACAGCAAGATAAGTGCTGTGCTTTGGTTTTAAAGGCAACCCCACCCTCAGAGGACAAGGATACCTCTCTGGCAGTGATGACTCAGCTTAAAAACCTTAGTGAAAAGGAAACCCTTCATACTTTTGTAATTTATTTCTTATGTTATGCTGCCACCACTGGGCCAATTTCATTTGCTCAGTCACAGCCCTGTTGTGGTTGAAGGGATCCATCTTTATGTCCCTGGTCAAAGTATAAACCATTTTCACAGCCTATCAGATTTAACTGGACATTAATAGTCCTACTGCAGGATCAGTTACTTCCGAGTGCAAACCTCTGCATTAAGGAAACTGAAATAACTCAGATTTCTAAAATGAGTCCAGAGTAGGAGTTTCATTGCAGCAAAGAGCAAGGAAGAGACAAAAGAAGGTGAGGAGTCAAATACCTACCTACCCTTCCTTTTTTTTAGCTACAATTATTAGAATGTAAAGGTGAAAAAAAGAAAGCCCAAAACAAAATAAAAACCCAAACCACAGCACCCACACCACAAAACCAGCCTCTCAGGGAAATTATCAGAATATACAACCTCCCCCCCCGCCAAAAAAAAATCAAAAGGATGGGATTTCTTCTTGGGAATGAGTCACCTTATAGCTGCAATCCCAAAGGCTGGCATAAATTTGCTCCGGAGTTATTTTTATTGCTTGTAAAGGTGTACTGGTAACAGTTATATCTGTACAGACAGCACCTAGCTCTGTGAAACTGGTACTTTTCTTGGTATAAAACAGCCCCTGGGGCTTGCGGTTCTTTGTTACAGATGATTAAAAATGAGAACATGTTGTTATTAATTATACATCATTCAATGAGGGCTATGCCATCTGTGTTCCAAGCCAGATGTGGTACAGGGTCTCATTCCAGCTGTGAGCTTGAGTTACTTCTCTACAAAAATCAGTTTACACCACGAGGAAGAATGAAACCAGGTTGTCAGTCTAGAAACAAATGATGGCTGTAGCATCTGCCTCCTACCAACAAAGTAGAATTGGATCCCTTCTACATGCAACGACTTTGGCAAGGAAAGGGCAAGCCTCCCAGTGAATTTTCTCTCAGCTCTTCCAAGGGGCAGATGGCATTTCTATTTTCCCTTTCATCTTCACAGAACAAGTAGTGAAGAACCACTTCCAGCTCCTGCAAAGGAGCATTTTGATTGAAAACCTGGAAGCAGCCATGTTCAAGAAAAAGAGAGGTTTCTTCTATTTCTTTTTCACAGAAAGGATTTCTCTAATCACACAGTTTCTCTTTCCCTCCATGCTGCCTTGGTGTGGTCAGGGCTAGAAGCTCTCGGATACTCCACTACAGTGGAAAAGAGGAGGTCAAGTGCTGGAAGAAGAATGAGTGGCTGTGAGTGTAAATTACTGATAGAGCTGGTGACTAAAGTCCCACAGAGAAAAGAAAGGATTTTTATTTATTCAAAGGACTGCACCAAAAGCCAGATGCGAAACCCTGTGTTCACCCTTTCTCATTTCGTTTTTAACGTTCGCTACTCTTTGTTCCAAATTAACTTAAACCTTTTAATTAGCAGACTGCTTGAAGAAATGCACAACTATTGAAAGAATTATTTTGATTCATTCTTTCAATAATATATATATATAAGACGTGCTCATAGCACACTACCAGTTCAAAACAAGCGCAGTGACTTCATTACCTCAGAGCAGACTGTTTACAATCTAGGCTTAGTTTGGGAGTAATGGTAAATTAAACAGCAAGAAAAGAGTAGGGGAAAAAAAAAAAAAAAAAAAAAAAAAAGGTTTTTCCAGGTTGCTTCCTTAGGAAAAGAAATTGGTTTAACCAAATCGCTGTAACTGCTGCAACCCTATTTAATTGCCATGTCCTCTAGGTGTAGGTGTCACAGGGCAAATTAGATCTATCCTGAGAGTTCCCCAACTCGACCACAGCTGGAGTAGGTTCTTGCATAGGCTGTTAGAGCATGACACAAAATATTGCATAAATATTACTTCAGTTACTATACTGAACGAAGCTCCAATGTGCTCATGGGGAGGACTGAGGCACACAGCAACAGCTAGAGTGGGGGAGGATAAGTTTCTGTGCAAGACGATGGGAAGGATGAGGGTAAGGACTTCTGGCTGGCACTGTTTTCTGACAGACCCGCTTCATTTTGCCTAGCTAACTATAGCTTCCTTTCACAGCTGGCTAAACAAGAACAAGATAAAAATCTCTTTAGACCAGTCATTATGACACTATTAATAGCTGATAGAAGACTGTACAATGAACACCAGCATAGATATAAGGGCAGTTCAAGTCTCTCTGAAATCAGTATGCAAGTGGTAGCTCTATTACAGAGAGATGCAAAACTGTTGCCAGATACCAGATTAATAAATGTATCTGTTAAACCAAACAGTTGCATCCATTCATCACAACAGTGCAACGGGAGGATGTGATTTTTCCCGAACCCAAATACAGCAGGCGGCAGAGAGATCCAACTGAGCAGAACCCTGTTATTTGACAGAGGTCCTGCAAAAGGGCAGCAGAGAAAGCCCCATGCAAGGGGGGGATGACCCCAGAGGCAAATATAAGCCATAATGTGATCTCAGAACAAAAATAGAGCCTAAATGAATGTAAGCGGTGGTTACAGACTTAAAAAAAAAAAAAAAAACAAAACCCACAAATAAAAACAAACCCCAAAACAACAACAACAACAAAGCAATAAATTACTCACCTAAGGGGGAGTTAGGTCAAAGTTAGGCATACTAAAACCTCTGACTAAAAACCAAATACTAAAAATTAGGCTGTCTCTGCTTAGCTGTGACCTCAAAAATGAATTCCTCAAATGCCTTCTCCTGTGTGGCTTTGAGGTTTCCCAGATATTCAGATTTGTATCCTGGGAATACCACAGCAGGGCTGAGTGCCTAGGTGTGTATCTCCCACATAAACTCATTCAGGATCCAGAAACCACAAGGTTCCCTGAGGGATGCCATACAAAGAGCTTTCTGGGAGTGTTTTGTCTATGAGCCTGCTGATGGAGATGATTCCCCCCATACTCCTGCAGCAACAAAAACCCTGCAAGAAACAAATTCAGGAGAGAATCCAAATAATACTGTATTTTTAGCCTAGTAGTTAGTGAGGGGTGAGAAGCGGTCCCTGCTTTAGAGAATGTGTCTATATTTTGGAGGTTAGTGAAAATGAGTGTTAAGTCTCCAAGGAAATCAGTCTATAGCAGACAGAGTAGCAAGGAAAGGGGCACTACACCCCAATTTTCCTAAGATTTTGAAAAAATATGCTCTGAGGATGTAGCCAGGTGACTGAATGTCCCTCAGCTACACCTCTCTGTCTCCAGAGGGGAGGTAAACCTTGGCCAGGAGCTCATACTGTGAAGTAATCCTTGCCCAGGAGCTCACACTACCTACCTCTCAGCAAGGACCTGCACAAAGCCCGCTAAGGCAGCATTCAGTGCGGGTACCACCGGCAAAGCCAGCCAGCTTTGTGGGGTAGGTGTGAAGCAGGACACTGTATCAGCAGCCTGTCTGTTAGACTGTGAGTAACGTGCTGCAGCAAAAGGAGGTTAGTCACAGGAAACTTAACCCGGGCAAAGGTTTAGTACAAATACACCTCGTAATGAGAAGCATCAGAAAAACTTAATACTCATAAAGCGGTGACACAAGGGAAAGGATGCAAAGTCCTTTGCTGCCTTCAGAGATAATTAAAACATAACCCATCACACTTTGCCCCAGAGACCACGGGGCATGGATACCATTACATGAGCCCAACTGTCAGTAATTCCCTTTCTAGCCCCACTGCATGACCACAACTTTCCTCACCAAGTTCCCCATAACCTTTCAGAGGGATTCCTTTCAGAGGGATTTTTCACCCTCACCATCAATCAATGTTAATTTGGTCAATTACTCTTCTCTGCCCCCCTTAAAGCATATTTGCCTTCTCCCCCGTGAGGTGGTTATAGAATAAAAACTGGTTAAGACACTTGGGAAGGTACTTGGGGTACTGAAGATGGAAGTGGTAAGTGATCCCTTGGTGTATGTGAGATTGAGGTTGCGTTATTTGTGCTCACAGCTGGGTCTGAAGTTGCTCTGGGGATGTTCCTGGTGTACCTATATTAGTTTTCATTTCTCTCTTTAAATATCAGGCTGAAGGGAAGTTCAGGTTGTGCTTGCTAGAGAGGTTTGTTAGCCAGCATAGGATGATCTGGGGCTAGCTTCATGTTCTCCACCTGACATGTCCCTAACCTGATCTGTTTGGTAATTACACATCCTGCATGAGTTCAACCTTCGGTGTTAGGCTGCCTCTCCTGCGTCATCCCAGCTGTAAGAATCCCTGAGCAGCTGAAAGCGTGTGGCCAAAGCAAGCTGTTGGAAAGCAGGGAATGTCTGTGACAGGGATTATCTCCATCTGGTAGGAGGCCGTTTTGTTTCACTTCCCAGCACTTCCATGGACAGAAACTAGGGAGAAAACATAATTTTTTTTTCATGCTGCATCTCACATGCCGATCCCAGAGGGTCTTACGGCCTGCAACTTAGCTTCTGGGCAAATGGATCCTTGCTCTAGGCACTTTAGATAGAAATCATTTTTCAAATAGCACATTGAATGAAATCTTAACCTCTTCAGGCATCTGTAAAATCTTGATGTTTGTTTTTAAGCTTAAAAAAAGGAAAAAAAAAGAAAAAAAAGACACACACACACAAACCCAAACAAACCCCAAACCTTCTTATCTTGCTGCTTGCTGAAGGAGAACATAAACAACCAATGCTTCAAACAGAGGCACCAGACAGTTACATAAAAGCAGAGCGCCAGATTCCTGCGCGTAGGAGTGTCTGCTCTCAGCTGGGTCCTGCCTCCCTGTGTCTGGAAGCAGGGCTCCCCACCCTGAAGCCATAGCAGCTGGCACAGAATGCCCGAACTGAGACTTGGGTGTTGAAGGCATTGACGACATGGCCTTGGGCTGTCTGGAGATTGGAGCAAAGGATTCTTTGTAACCAGGGGACCAAGTATTCAGGGTCAGCTGGGGGAGCAGAAGAGCTGTAAAGTTTTAAATGTTTACTGTTTCAGTGGACAGCTGGAAAGACCTTGAAGTGGAGCTGTAAGGATCAGCGTGTACCCTCCTATCTCTCGGTATTTCGCTTGTTGTAGACCTGAAGGAAGTGGAAAAGGAGAGTATCCTCACAACAACTTCATGCCCTCAGCTCTATCTCCCATTAAACATCTGTCATTAACCAGCATGATAAGAGTACTTACCATGTTTGGGACCCTTCGATAGCAAGGTGGGGGAAATACATACATTAACGCCTACTGAAGCTGCGGGTTTGTGGTTAGACTGGTAAAGCACGTGATAGATGGAGTTAGTGTGTTCCCTCTAATGAGCTGAAGCCATTGAAGGGCCAGGGTTTCTTGCTCAGATAACAAAGTTGTTATCGCTCAGATAACAAAGTTACGATGTTCTGGGTGAGCACAATGAGCTGTTACTTTTTTTGGAGTTGAAGGTGGATTATCTGAGAAGACCCTCATCCGCACTCTGAGCTGAAATGGTTAGGCTGCTTTTTTCCTGTAGTAGAAATGATGATGCTGTACTGAAAACGGGAGAGGAGAAGCTAAAGCTTAATTTCAGGGAAATACAGGCAGGGATTTGAAGTGCCCAAGCTGAGAATATCTGCATGAATTGTTACGCTTGCAACCAACTCACGATGAGCTGTTTTTAACCAGAGTTTGAAACATCCAGAGAGGCAAATGGGTCTGAGGTAGAGTCCATCTCTGTTGTGAGATAGCGGTAAAAATAAAAGCCAGAGCACGAGCGTGGAGTGGCCACGCTGGCACTTCCATGGCCCCAGCACCACTAAGAGCAGATTCAACTTTATCGTCATTCAAATGGCACCGGGCAGCGTCCTGTCTTCGCTGATGCAGAATAAGAGCTCCTCATCCCAAATCCGGAACATAATCTCCTTCGGGTAGTGCTTTATACGCTAAATCAATTAACTTAATTGGCGAAGGCTTCAACCGGCAGCAGGGCAAACCGAAAGCAACTTGAGTGAAAGGCGAGGCAGAGCTCGGAGCCGCACTGGGGTGGGACCCGGCGATAAATAAATGAGCTGGGGCGCTCAGTGACTTCACGCAACCACCGTTGCCGTCGGTGAGCCCCCCGAGCCCCGACACCCCGTCCGGGACGCGACAGCCGGGTCCCTGCCCCTGCGGAAGGCCCCGGGCGGGGGGGAGCCCGGCAGCGTCCCGGCCCCCACGCTTCGGTTTCGGGGAGGCGGGGGGGGGGGGTCGGAAGCACCTTCCCGGTCAAGAGGCTCCAGTTGGGATCCCAGCTCTTGGAGGAAAAGCTTCTCCTAGGGGCAGAA
>JAAGNO010011373.1:3248-18669 GCA_033439905.1 Ceryle rudis
TTGGATGTGGCACTTAGTGACATGCTCCAGCTAGGTGGTGTGGTGTCAGGTCTTAGGCTGGACTTGATGATCTCAAATGTCTATTCCAGCCTCTATGATAATTCTGTGTAATTCTGTGTAAATTCTGTGTAAGATTAATGATAATTAAGGAGATACGGTCAAGATGTAAAATAAAGGATGACACAGAGAAAGCTAACTCTTCTGTTGTTTTTCTGAAACATGAGGTGAAAAGTGCACTCACAATGAAAAATCAAGTACTGGAGGCTTGTTGGTAATGCCTCACCTCCCTCTCGTTAGGCAGTCTGTAAGTTGACATTTTAAGACTTTTTCATGAAGTCCAAAGTATGACTAATCTTTCAACGGAACAAAAGGCTCTGAGAGCTGAGGTAAAAGCTTAGTCCTTCCCAGGAAAATGTAGTGGTGTCAGAGGGGAAGGGAAATGGACCTGGTATCATTAGAAATATTTTCATATTATGCCAAAGAAGTCCCTGAATTGTGATATTTGTTCTCAAATCTAAGGAAAAGATTGGATTCCTCTCTCCATCAGTGTTAGGTAGCTGTGAGGAGTGTGTGCTAAAGAGATTGCTAGTTGAACAAACACCTCTGAGAGGAAAAGGGAGGTGAACAGCCACAATCCAGCTATCACTGCTCCCAGTATACCCTCAGACCTGCCCAAACCCTGTTTATTGATACTTTGGGGTAGAGGTGGGCTCCTGGGTGGGAGATCCATTAGCTGTGTGAAGTTCAGGGAGTTTCTGTACAAAATTTTTGGGTGGTATGTCAAGGTGTGCACCTTGAGCACAGACACAGTGCCTAGCTGTTGCTTCTGCTTCTTTCTCCCACCCCTTCTTGTATAACAATAGAAAAATAAGCACTTTTCCAAATACATGTCCCTTTGAGATCTAATTCCTGCAACTATCTACCTGCTGCATTCAGTATCATCTCTTGGTTAAAAAATGGAAAACTGACTATTTCACACAGACAATCAAACAATCATATAGTATTTTTGCAAACTGTAGCTTTATCATAAATCATAAGAAATCCATAATACAGCTATCACATGGGAATTAATTTCAGAATAGACATGAAGCAAGTCTTTCCATAAAAGGATTAAGCGATCAAATTTCATTTCAAAGGTCTTTTCTACCCTTCAGAATGAACATATTGCAGGCTCTTTAAACTAATGGCCTCTCTAGTCCACTCTGCCTCATTTTGAATAAAAATGTATTAGATTTTTTATAACTGTTTATAAAAACACCAGTTCTACACAGTAGGAATGTAAGTAGATATTATATTCTACAGTGGAACTTTGGATAAGGATGTATCTGAAAAGTAAGTTCTAAACACTAAGTCAGTGAGGAGGAAAAGAAAGTAAAGGAAAGAATAGCCACTGAAAACTGAAAACAATGAAGAGACATGGAGAAAACTTGTATCCTTTCATTGCCAGTTGCTGTGTGAAAGATTCAGTTAAGGTGAACTCATCCTTAAGTGGCAGTAAGAGGCAGTGGTATGAAACTCCTTTAATGCTATCAGAAGGATGTACCCACGGCAAATATTTTTAATCAGTGGGTCAAAGTCTAGTTGCTAACATTAGACTAGGGACAAGGTGCCCCTTTTTCACCTTTCAGAAGTAAGTGACATATGTATGTTACTGGCAGGTGGCCCAGCTTCAAGCATCCCCTGAGGAAAGGGAGAGACCCCCAGCAAAGAAAACTGACACAGCTACCAGAAAGACAGGAATTAAAGGGAAGACAGAAAGTAGATCTTTCTAACATGACAACAACAAAAAGCCGTATCAATATTGACTAAGAAGCAGGCAGTAGTCAACAGTGTTGAAGAGCATGAAGTGAATGGACCATATATCTTGCAGCCTGCATTCTCTGTTGACAGCTTCATATTTAAACTGTCCAAAGTGAGCACCAAATCACAGGTGCCTGCAGAAGCAAGGCACATCTTCTTCCCAGAGCACAAGCTGGGTGATTGAAGAACAGATGCTGGTAGATATAACAAGTATCCTTCAGAAAATTTCTACTGTCAAAAGGAATTTCACAACTGAGTGACACTCTGCCAGATACAAAAGGAGAGGAAAGAAGAAAGTTTTCAATTTGTGCAACAGTATAGATGTACAAGAAGGAGAAAACATGTTTTCTGTGTTTCTCAGATGAGAGTCTAATTTACATCCAGTAGCCTTTGTCTAGCCTAAGAGATCAAAAACCCCACAGGCTCTTGCCCATCTTGTAGTTGTAACTGAATCTTTATTATGAGAACTGCAGATCACCCTCATGGCTGCCATAACATGGCTTCACTCCCTTCTTCCTGCACAGTATTGATTTTTTTTTTTCTTCACAGAAACATCCTGAAAAAATGCTGCCCCTAGCTTGATCTTCTCCTGCTCCCTGTTGGTGGGACAGACCCAGTTACCAGGCTACCAGGTTCTGCCTGTTCTGCAGTGGCACCATAAACTGAAAAAAGGCTGAACAGGTAAAACAGGCATCATTGTTGTCTAGAAATAATTCTGTTTATTTTCTGTATATGGTTGTGATGAATTTGGGGCAACAAGTGTGAGTTCCAGGATAACAGTGGCCTTACTTCAAGGGAACATTTTTATCCCTACACATTTGGAAGACAAAGATATTTTCAGTTTCCCACTTGTCTTTGCTCCATATCCTCTACACATTATGAACAAATTCTAGCATCTGGCTTTTATTTCACTGCTGGATATTGCTGAGTTCTTCTGGACTTTCAAAGACAGAGCCTCAGGTTATGACAAATTTTATTTATTAATGGAAGAAAGCATAAATGCCAAAAGCTCTGTGGAATTGTGAACATCTTAATTTTAAAACAATGACTAAAACAGAGAACACTGGTGCTCTTACACAGATGTGTAGGCGTAACATGGATATTATAGCACAGTGTTATTTCCTCTTTTAACCTTTTTATCTGGTGTGCAGTTCTTTCTGTTTGGGAGGGAAGGATCTTTCTCTTTAGAAGAGATTAAAACTTATTGTAATTACTCATCTTTCTTTAGAGGAAGTCCATGCAACAGGTAGTCTCACAAGTCTGAATTATTGATCTCTCTCTGCTAGGCTGCCCAACACCTTCTTGGAAGAAACTGAGGGTGGGGCCATGCACATCCAGGAAACTGGATTTTGGAGACAGCAATACCTCCAATGATTTATCTGCTTATTTGGAAAATCCAAGTAATATTTATATGCACATTTTGTGATGCTGAGAGCTGATTTTATCCTTTTTCTGGATGCTCCCTGAAGTTTTCTTTCCACTCTAACTGTGAGAAGCTATTCAGGCAGGCAGTTTTACTCATTTAGGCAGCAATTATTCAGAAATTTCACAGCATTTATGTTCATTTCATGCAATCTTACACAAACACCTGCTAGTACACACTGTTCAGGGTCACCCTGACATTGTATAAACTCTCAAACAGCAAAACAAACCCCAATCAACAGCTCCTAGTGGGAATGTCTCCACAGTTCACTCTAACACTCTCTGCTGTGCAGAGCTGGCACAGAAATAAAACAGGTCTTCTTAGACAAGCAATTAATGTTTCATAATATCTGGGAATACGTTTCCAGCTCTCAGATGTTCGTAGCCTTTCTCAGACAGGAAGACAAATTGTATTTTCCCTAAGATGCAACACTTCTATCTATAGCTCAGCTGACTCAGAGTATCTTACATAAATTCTAGTTTGGACAGACTAGCCAAACAAAATATGTTTCAAAAATTTGTATCAGAGTTTTATGCTATAGGTTTGGGTTTAGAGGGGGATAGTAAAGTGGTATCTCTGTTTGATTGTTTGTTTTACCACAAAAAAAAAAAAAAAGTAGGTATTATCAGGGGGTTCAAAATATTTTTCTCTCTTGACTTCAACTAGCAAATCATGTCCAAGGATGGATCACCATTGCATAGGACAGTTCAGAGCATGGGCAGCCAAACTATTTTCTGCCCATGCTCCATCTGAGATCATCCACATTTTCTGCTACCCCTCCTCCCTCAAAGACAACACTGGCCCAGCTCAAGGTCCACATCATCCCTGAGCTAGATTGTGCTCATACCTCCTGTGGTGTCTTGACCTTGGTCAGGACCCACCCAGTGGTTTATTCATTCTCCCCTACCAACCTAGCAGGAAGGGGAAAAGAATCAGAACAGCGAAAATGAGAAAAACTTATGTGTTGAGATCAGGACAGTTTAATAAGTGAAGGAAAAATACCAAAAAAAACAAGTGATGCAAAGGCTATCATTTACTGCCTCCCACAAGCAGACCAATGCCCAGCCAATCCCTGAGCAACAGCTACCTTGGAAAGATCTGCCCCTCCCTCCACAACATTATTGTTGAGCATGATGTTATATGACATGGAAAACACCTTTGGTCAATTTGGTTCAACTGTCAGGCGGTGTCTGCCCCCAACCTCTTACTCATCCATAGCCTACTTGCACAGGGGATCAGAATGAGAAACAGAGAAAGCTTTGACACTGTGGAAGTGCAGTTCAGCCATAGGCAAGCATCAGGGTATTATCAGCCATGTTCTAGCCACAAAATCAGAACACAGCACTATATGGGATCCTATGAAGAAAATTAACTACACCCCAGCCAGATCCACTATACCCTTTTCACCTCAGTGATAGAGAAAACACATGCATGGAGATATCTGAGTTACTGAGCCCACCCAGGCAGCCAAAGCAGCCAAAACACAGAAGCCTCCAACTCAGCTAGATCATTTTGTCTTAGTGAGGTGCAGTTCTACTGCAGAAATGCCATAGAAGTGAATGAAAGTGGTAGATCAAGTACCCACTACTATCTGGCAACAAAACCACAGTTTAATGGAAAATGAGGCTGTTTCCCGTATCAAAGTTGTTTTGCTTACTGCTTATTTAACTGAGTAGTCAGTCTTCTGTCCTTGAGCAAATGATTCCTTGATATTCCTTGATATGATATAAGGCCAAGTACATCCTGAAGGTCTGCATTATCCTAATAACTACAGTGTAAATTTACATTGCTTTAGGAAGGAGAATTTATCACCCTAAATTCACAAACCCACAAACAAACGTCTAAGCTAAAGGCAACTAACCACTCTATTTTTCTAACCCCCTAGGCCTATATAAATCTATGCCTGTGTTGTTGTTGCCATATTTTTACATTCCCTGTTCTGAACTAGTCTACAATAACTGGTATTATACACCTGCTTTCTGCAGCCCCATACTATGAGACTGCTTTACCAGATACCAAGTCCTCGGTGCTTTCACAAAAACTTAAGCTTATTATTTCTCTCCTAGTTAACACAGTCATCATGAAGAGATTATTCCATCTCTTGGCTGTAGCCAGGTACATATTTGAAGACTATTGCTGTGTTTTCCCTTTCCCTCCCCATTTTCATTTCTGGGGATGATGCAACAACAGTCAATTCATTGGTAACTTTTTTTTTTCAGAAGTCATGTTTTGTAGACCTGTCATCATTCCTGCCACGCTCTTTTTAAATCCCAGTGCCTCAAAAAAAGAATAAAAAGTGCTGCCCTGCAGGATCAGACTGGTGGATCTACCTAGCCCTGTGTTCTGGCTCCAACACTGGCAACAGGAGATGGTATGCAGAGGGAGCACACAAGCCTGGCCACTTAGCAAATGTCAAGTAGAAAAAAAATTGATTTGTATCATTAATGTAGTGTATAGCCTTGCTTATTAATCTCACTGTGAAGCTGAACCACCAACCTGCCAGCTGCAATCATGAACTGAAGTGAGCCCGTAACTTGACAGGGTAACACAAATTCATCTGAGAGAAAGTAAGAGGACTATTAAGTTAGAAATTAGGTATTATTGGTGACAGTAGGAAGATTTTTTCAGTTTCATCTGCGCTCAAATCAGAAACAAATCTGAATTTTTTCCTAATGTTACTCAATATTTTTGCTTTCAATGTCAGAAGAAACTATAAAGTTTAATAACAGTTGAATGGTTAAATATTTATCCAACTGTCTGCTTTTTTTAAAAAAATAAATGGATTCTGTTTAAATTTTGGATGAAAATTGAAGACCTACTTTATTTTTTTGTTTTTCATTAAAGCCAACTCACTGATAAAGAGATGGCAATCCAAAAACTGAGGGCCTCAATGGTAAAAACATGTAGTTAAGACATGTAAAATCAAGCTAGCAGAGAGTGATGGGTGAATAACAGTTGACAGGAAGATGAGCTGATAATCACTCAGGGGATTATGCAACAAAATAAATCACTAAAATTTACTACAATTTAAGGAAAGAAATATTTGTCTGTTAAAGTATTATAGCCTTTTCAGAAAAATGGTTAGAAACTGTATTGTTTCCATTTGTACCTCCAAAAAGAAAATGGAGTATTTGATCTGGATGGTAGACATCATATTTTAAAATATGTCTCTTTACAAATTTCCTTGAGTCACTAATATGCATTTTATAGAACTATCTGCTTGCATATTTATTTATAAAAATGCTTTTTTTCTTTGCCAGAAGCAATTTATTTCTCTACAGAAAAATGTGTATGGCACACTATACACACACCCCCCTCTTATTCAGAGTCACTCTTGATATTGAATACTGCTCATCCTTCTTTCCCAGTTCACAGAGTCACCTCCTCTCAAAACCGAGGATTACTAGTGTAAATCAGGGAACGCATGGTGCAGGCAGTTGGTAGCTGGAGACTCAAAATTTATATAGAAGCCTTTACCTAGACTGACCTTAGAAAGAGAAAGAACATCCAGCCTTCAGAGCAACAAGGGTAGCTGTTCTCCTCCTGGGTTTCCTTCCCAGTCCTAAGGATGCTACATGAGCATCAGGACTGCCAAACATCTGCCAGTGTAAATCCAGATTTTTATACCTTGAGTATAAAAAGAGCCTCTTCATTTAAATAGATCTTATCAGTATTTAGTACTGTACATGGGGCAAAAATATTTATTTATTTAATCTCAGTATACTATTACCTTAGGTATTTTGGAGAGTTTATACAGCTAAATTATTTTAATTAATTTAGTTTGTTTATTCTAATTACTATATGAATCATCACATTCTAAGTAATTTATTATTAAAATTGCCTCAAGGTGATCAACAGAACAACTTCACTTCAAATTTTTCCACTCTTTCCCTCATCTCAAAATGGTGAATGGATTTCAGAGGGTGAAGCTCCTGGGAATCAGTGTGTAGAAAAAATCGAGATGTGGCCACAAACAAAACCATACAAAGACCTAAAAAAAGACTTCTTTAATTAATATGCACTTTAGAAAGAAAGGAATTCTGCATGGCAGGAGGACCTTTCTGGCAGCACATATTACAGTGAAAACACAGTTATTAAAATAACTAGCCACAATTTCCTTGCCAGCTTCACAGAAGCAAGTGCTTTCAGAGTTTATATGGAAAGTAGAGGAAAGAGACTCAAGTCAGCAGGAACGGACAGATTATTGAAACCATCATCTTCTGCGAGGAATGATATCATTAAACTTTCTTCTAACAATACTGCTGGTGCTTTGCTCCCATCCACTTTTGAAGACTATCCTAAATCTGCACATCCTTTATTTGTCTACCGATTCTTTTCTTCTGTCTTCTTTTACTGATCTATGTGATATTTTCACCAATTCATTTCCCTGAAATCTCTTCCCTGTCTAGTGTTCACTTTAATTAAACCAGTTACACCAAAATATTATACTAAAATATTACAAACACCACAGAACTTTCCATCCCCTGACTCCTTCTCTCATCAGAATTTTTCTGGCTAAGAGTCCAAACTTCCCTGCACATGAATGTGGGTGGTTTTAAGTCCAGATAAAAGCAATTAATCTAGAACTAATTTTATTTAACAAACCATTTCCAATAACTAAAGAACATATTTTCATTGTTTTGTGGTTGAAATAAGCAGAAAAGTAAAGTAAGCAGGCTCTTTATGCTCCTGTTCTTGGCTGTAACAAGGACATAAATTTCCTATCTTTGCACCTAGAAGTTATTCCACAAAAAAAAAAAAAAAATTCACTCAGAGCTGGCAAGGATGTATAGGAAACTTATTTTCTACATGTTTGATGTTAGATTCAAGTTAGATTCCCTCACATACTGTCAAAAGTATTAATCTCCACTGCCTTCTATGGCACTGTCTTCACACAGGGTGCTTAAGTACCTGTCTCCATATTGGAATGTTTTTTGAAATCCCAGGTTGTATCTCACATTCTTCAGAAACTCTTTGTGATACAGACTATTCTGTTGTTTACCAGAAGAGCCTGAACATGAATGGTGCACTGGAGTTTTGATTTGGTACTTCAGCATATACAATACCCTGTCAGTGAATCCACAATTAAACTGTGTAATGAGCTTTCAAGGGTAGCTCAGTGGCAGGTGAGATACAAATGCGGCTGAAAAGGTGTTTTTTACCAGCAAACCATTTTAGAACTCAGCACCGTGTATAGGTCATCCTTTTGGACAAGGAATGGCTCCAAATGTTGAACAAGTCTTTCGTACACAGAGCTGAAATGTACTTTAGTTGATGATTTGCAAAGATCTCTGGATGGGAGATCTTCAAGAGTCATTTCTGAGTAGGCAATGATTGTGACATTTTAAAAACACTTTGTTTACAGAAGGCACTTTCAGCAAATGTGAAAGTAAGACTTTGAGATGTCTCAAGCTCTTTATGCAAAATTTTGAAAGATCTCTGGAAAACATTAGCCATAAAATTAAGCATAAAGAAAGATAACCACTTCTTTATTTACTTCCCAGATTGATGGTGATGGAGATGCTGGGAGCTTATCACCAATTCTTATTTCATTTCTGTCAGAGATACTATTATTGTAGGCACATCAACCATGATGCTAGGAATGAAACAGCTCTAGATACAGTGGATACTACAGAAAAGCTAGGCAAGCTGTGAAATGTATACATCAATCTTTGAGGTAGAGGAAATATACAATGTAATAAATGCTTGTGGTTTTGCAAGACATTGAGATGCCAAGGTATTGCAGGTTCCAGTCAAATTTCTGCAGGAAAAGGAAAAGGATGGAAGGCTAATAGTGAACATACTTCTATGGCTGTATGGTGCAAAAGAAAAAAAACATATTGCTCAAATCTAATCATCATAGCATCAAGAATGATTTAGCTGTCTTGTTATATTACATGTTTCTTCTATAGCTATGTTAAGCTAAATGACAAAGGAAGCAATGTTTTTATAAAATCATATATCAAAAATGTCTGTTGGAGGAAGCTATAAGGAAATTCCTCTACAGGACTTTTTGTTGTCTGTCTAGTTGTTCACAACAGTAGGATTGTCCCCCATACAGCAAGACCGGCTAGTAAAACAATGTGAAAATTGTACTAACTGCTCCAGGACACTTCAGACTACATTTTGTTCACAGCAACTGTCAGTCCAGAAGAGCTAAGTAGAAACATTTGGCAAGTTATATGGTGTTCAGAAAAGAATAAAAATTGACAGCTGTTGTCCTCTATGAAATTAGTTAGAGTATAAATATTCATTTTCTTCTGCAGCACCCACCAATCATAATCACTCAACTTTAATGCACTTAAGACTGCCCTTCCATACAATCGAAACCAGCCTGTGTTTCTCATTGGTCCATCATTACGAACTTCATGACACCGCTGTAGACAAAGTATTCAATAATATGTTTTGACAAAACACGAGGAAAATAAAGCCCGATGCACTTTGCTCAAGAAAGTGGAATTTATATTTAAGATAACCTTAGGGAAACAGGAGATCTCAGTGAAGGCTACAGTTCTGATGATGACCTGAGCTGACTTGGCCTTCTTTCCTTTCTAGGTCATATTGATGTGAAAGGCAGAGACAGCTCCGTAATCTGCTGAAGAACCACCCAGCAAGAGACTGTACATACACAAATTCCTCACATCTCCTATGTGGCAGCGTGTCCTGTAAAAGTAGCCCACAGAAAGCTGAGATTGGAAAAGACTTGGACTTCATTTAGCCTCTTGATAGCCAAAACTGGAGCCTCCCACTCAGATTACCACTTGCTGCATTTAGCTGGTAGGGATTCTTAATTACTGTCTTGGTAGTTTAGCAAAGTAGACTGGGAAAACTAGAGTTATTTGTGAACGAATATATCTCAAGCCAGTTAATACTCTATTGAAAGTAACAAGTTAAGCCTGATTTTCCTAATTTACAGGTGTAATCCCAAGTGTAAAAAAGATTTAAAAAATGCCAAATATGGAAAGGATTGCAGCATACAAGAAAGGCAAAAACTAAATATTCCCCACACCTCATCAGTTGATACACCTGGCAGTTGTTTCCTCTGACAACTTTTTTTAGTAGATTCAGTGACCTGAAATATAACTCTTCAAATATTCTCCTCAGTTGAAAGATGGCAGAGACTGACCCAACAGAGAAAGTCTGGGAATGATTAAGAATTGTCTTTACTTAAAAGAAGATTTGTCCTAAAATGTATTCTGTAACAGAATTTTTGCAAGAGGCCAGTTTAAATGCATAGTAAACAAACAAACAAGCAAAAAAGAAATTAGCTTAAGAGATCCTTTTTTTTTTTTTTTTCTGGATATATGACAGCTGTCACTTATGTGAGGTTTCTTCAAGAGAAAGGACCTTATACTTGTGGGCTAAATAAAATTCTGAGCTCATCTATGCTAGCTAAACAGGTCTACCTAAACAGGTCTATATGTTTTACACACAAGGATGTTGTACGCCTGTATTGTGGCTCTGGATCATGTCCTCCTGCTCCACGTGAAAACTATCCTCAGATCTGGTCCTGCTCGGAGTACAGGGTAAACATCTTCTGTCAACTTTTCCACCCTTTGCATATGCCCCCCATGATGAAATTGAGTTCAATTTTCTAAGCAGCATTCATGTGGAAACATGGCTATAAAGATTAATTATGCAGTAATACAGTCCCAGGAACATTTATGTAAATCAGTCACTAGAGTGAGCCAATCAAGCTTGTGAATCAAATAAAAACATAAATAGAGAGTTAATTAATGACTTCACTTCTCGCAAATGTACAAAGTGCTTCTGGGAACTACATACCTCCTGCACTGCCAAGTCTACCTGGTATGTTCCAATATTCAGTGAAGCAAACTGAAACATTGTTTAACAAAATCGTTTAAAAGTATAAGCAAAAAAAAATCTGGCAGCTGAGGGGTAAGAATTAAGAGGTTATAATATTTAGAACAGATTAAATTGCTTGAATTAAATGTATTGCCACATTCACTGAAAACTCTATTCATATGCATAGCTGCCAGACAAATGAGATTTCATTGCCAGAAAAATAAGATTTGAATGTCCAAAATTATGCTTATTTAAAAAAACTTTGAAAATTTTTGATCAAGTCCTAGATTTGGTTTTGTGATGTGAAAGGCATTTCAGAAGCAAGAAAACAGTACCCAGACTGCAGCAAGTAAAATGGAAATTTGACATTTTCAACAATACTGTCACATCTCCAAAAAAGAAAACAAAATTGCTTTCTCAGAACATGAAATAAAATAAAAAATTGAACTCTAACTGCCTTAATAAACATAAACTTTACATCTCAACGCTTCGATCTTCAATTTCTTAGTGATTTTTTAAGACAAGCATTGATTGAGGCTCACCAGTAGAAAGGATCACATTGTTGGTATAAACCAAAACCTTACATAGACACAAAAACACAGTGGGGGCATAGCTCATAACACACAGATGACCAGGCTTGAAAGTGTTACTGCTACTTAAAATGTATTCACCGTGAATACATGGCATGTGCTTTTATTCCATCAAAGCATAAAGGGTTTCAAATACTATAATTTAAAATGCAATATCAAATACAAGCGTGTTGGGACAAAAGAGATGGCAAAAAGCTGTTTTCTTTTATATTAGCACCATGAGCTGAACCAAAACTGCTCCTGCTTTGTGAAGGCAATGTACTCTCACAAACATGCACATTGAAGACTTCCAGAAAGAAACCATTCTTGACTTCATGTCAGTTGTAAAGAATCACACAAAGAAATGAAAAACTCTTGGAAAATGGACCATAAAACACAGCTGCTTCATCAGGTTTGACTAAAGACACGTGTCAGTTCCAGTCCTAGCCTATATTTTAAAAAGAAGGATGCCAAAAGAAGGTTGAAAGTACTTGAAAGTTGGAGGCGACTCCAGCTTTCGTTCCCACCACTGTTATTTGCACAGCAGTTACTAATGTCTTGGTTTTCTTCTCAATTTACTGCTGACAAATAAGGTACAGCAGGTTCCCTTTTGGTCTAATTATGTCTATTGTCCACGTCTACCTCACCTCAGAATTAAAGCATACTTAATAATGAGTGCATACGTAGTACAAACCTTTCCAACCACTCCCAACCTAGGGTAGACACCATTACAAGGTCTTGGTTTACATTTTAGGTCAGTTGTAAATATTTCTTTCCTTAACACTGGGTATGATAGAACTCACAGTGAAATGCAGATACTTCATTCAAATACCACTAGAGATAAGAATGATCTCAGGCTTTGCCTCTGTCAGACTGCATTGAAAATTCATTTGGTTGCAAAAGCCGTGCTCTACAAGAAACCACAGAAATCCCATTACAAAACAAACAAACAAACAAACAAAAAAAATCACAAGAATTTTGATCTTAATAAACAGTCAAAACCCAAGGAAGACTGGTAAGTACAGCTGCTTTGTGGTCTTTCTCATTTAAATTGTGTACTCACTACCCAGGTACCATGGTGACAAATGTATTATAAATGTATAAATTGACAGATTTCATCTTGACAGATTGTCTTGATAAGATAAACACATAGAGTGATTTAATAGTGTGGAACAAAGCAGATAACTTTTATCTGAAACTTGAGTTTGAAAAAGGTATAGTGTCTCATAATCCATGAAAATTAACTTGCCTTTTCACAGACAAAGCAAATATCTGAAGATACCAAAAGACACCTTTTGGTAATTTTACATGGTTTCTAATTCAGGAGGAGAAAGCAATAAACCATGCAACATAAACATTGAACCTTAGATAAACACAAATGAAAAAATTTTCGCTCTGTTTTCATTTCAAAGATCAAATGAACAGCACTACTAAGAAGTACAGAAATACCTTGTTTTCTACAAATGCTGATGAGTTACTCTTCTTATTTAGTCAAATGATTCAAGCCAATCTAATTCGTTGTCAGTTTTTATTTGTTTTCAAGAAAGTGAGAGGCAAAAATTGATGTCTGAGTATATATGTACATTTTCCTTACAGATAATCCTTAATTTTGCCTGATAAAACACAGTTTAACTCACTCATCATTAAAACTCTGCTTATAACTGATCTGTTTTGTTGCAGAGCTGAACCAAGGGAGGATTTAAATCTGGAAAATAAAATAAAATATAATAAAATAAACTTGCTTTTTTTATATATAACTTGTTTTGCATCTCCCTTTCTTGTGGATATACTGTTGTGGTACAGCATCTTCTCTGAAACATTGTGTCATGCAGCAAAACATCCACCTGGTCTGAGGGAAAGAGAACCCAGGCTGTTCTAAGAGAGATGAATTTCTGTAGATGGGTTGGTAGGCACCACCCCATTAACAATTCAGTCTTTGATGAACGTCTAAGCAGCTGGTCTTTGGGGGTCCATATTTAAGACAAGTGCCCAGCAAGTTATGTCTCCAGAAAATTACCTGAATGCCTAGAGTCTATGATATGCAGTGGAAACAAAAAGACAAAGACATTTCTAAGACATTTAAGAATTCCTGTCCCAGGTAATATAATTTTTGTTCTAAATACTACTTTTTAAGACATTGAGACAGGCTGAATGTCTTGATTGATCACATAGGATGTATAGGAAGATTTGATTTTCTACAAGAATTTTTGAAATCCATTTTTGTTTGATTTTAGAGTGGCAAAAATGAACAGGGTTTTTTTCACAAAGCAATAAGAAACCTAGCACACTCAGTCCTGACATCCTGACAGACATGAGAGTCTCATAGAGGAATCATGACCAGAACTGTGATATCAAAAATGAGAACAGCTTTTGATGGCCCCATGGACACCTGTTTCTAGTACTTGAAGCCAGGGTAGGAGGAATACTCTTTGTTAGCTTCTTAAAGACCTATCTTGACATTTCTGTTTGTGTTGACTAGTCTTGTTCCAAATGTTTAACAAAACTACAGGGCCTTAGGTTAAAAGGTGAAATTATTTCCTGCTATCTAGTCTGCCATCATGGACTCTCACACTCATGGGGACTCATCAGGTCAGCACAGGTCACTGGTGTTTTCGCTGGCAGACCACAGTGCAGTATCTGCAATGTAATACACCCCTCTTCTGCATCTTCAATTAATTTTAAAATAACACCATCTTACTTTAGTGGTACTAATGAAGGTCAAGTTATCCCAGATTATCTCAGGTTTTCATGCTGCTTTGCTGCTTCTTGGTTCTAGCAATTTCTTATCAGCAGGGAAGAATCCATATTGTAAAGTCTGTGGAAACCAAATGCCACTTTTATTTACAGCATTTTGCCACTAAGAAAATAACTTTAAAAAAAACCAAAAACAAAACAAAACAAAAAGGTGTTGAGGATACAAATGGCTAAGGAAAAAATATAGGAAAAAGAGGTTTCACATTTTGCACCCTGTGAAGAGCTTTCAATCTTTCCCGCAATTTCTGCTGAAACTCACTGGAAGGAGGGAGTAAGAATGAATGAGCTATCCAGTCCTAACATCATCCAGCCATTGAAGCCTTTCTTAAAAAAATGAACTATCACCACCATAGGTATACTGCAATGCTTGTTGCAAATTCTTTTATTCTTTTGACATTCTAACTGGCAAAACAAGAGTACCTTATAGGAGAAAAAAAAAAAAATAAAGGGAAATAGACAACAAATATAGCAGATATGAGCACAGTTACCAGTACTTAACTTCTTAAAGATTAGTTGTTTTTTCTACTCTCTAGTATGCTTAACAATACTCTACAATCATCTTAATGTTTAATTCCATTGAGAGCAAAAAACTATTTAATATGTACAAAAATTATAACTAGAATACACTTTGGGAAAGAAAATTGAAGGCTGATTATCACAATGATAGTAGTATCTATTGGTCTGTGAAATACCACACCGTGTGAAAGCATAAATTAAAAAATAAAAAAAAAAGTTGTCATGAAAATGCAAACAATGTACCACATTATGATTGCTAGGAGTTTTAATGCAGGTTATACACTGCTTCTCTGCATTTTTTGAGCTGGTTTGGAAAGCCTGAAAGAATTTCCTTTAGGTCTAGCACGGTGCTGTTCATGCATTCTCTTTTCACATTCACGAGGCTTGCAGTTTTACCTTGGCAAAGTATTTCAGAAAAAAAAAAAGATTATGTTTTATTGGACTAGCTCACATATAAGTAAGGATAGCAAAATAACTTGTAGTGGTTTGAGAACAAAACCAACAAGAGACTCAAGTCAGAAATACAAACCAAATGTAATGCAGCAGTACAAAG
>JAAGNO010011374.1:9397-22932 GCA_033439905.1 Ceryle rudis
TTGCTGTAAAACTGACAACAGGCATACAAGGCTGAACTTGTAAACTATGCACTTGCAATCCTGTACAAGATGTTTTATTTAAAGTTTTTCTTACAAAAGCCATTTTGTATTTGCGGAGTTGCAGTGGATGTTTAGAGTTCAAATTTTATAGACTGAGAACCTGCAGATCTTACACCTCTGATAGTGTAAATTGTCTAAAGTGGAGATTACAGTTCCTTCTCTTACTCCTCTGCAAATCTGGGGAAGAGGCAGATAATGTGAGTCAGTGTTACCTGTTGCTGGGCAAAATTCAAGGTCAGCTATGCCTCACCTAGCACTGCCCCTAAATAAAAAAGGAAAAAAAAAAAACCAAACCCAAACCAATTCTAAATGTTAATATTTTGATAAGCTAATTAATAGTACTAACAGCAGCTGTTTGCATATAATATTGTAATGCACACCTAAATGAGTAGTTTTCATTTCAGAAAACCTCTCTGCAGCATAGTGCTACTGATATGGCAGAATCACCCGCGCCTGATCTCTTAAGCACCCTTTTTCCCCTTGTTCCTTTTAATTTTAGGCCAAGTATTGGAATCCAAATGCACATGAAATTGAAGGCAGTGTCATGGATAAAAGTGGGAAAGTTGTGCATCGACTCTTTGGGAAGTGGCATGAAAGTTTATACTGTGGGACAGCTTCATCTTCAAACTGCATATGGAGAGCAAGTTAGTGATCAGAATGGCTTCTGTACAGAACTTCAGATCTGCTTGAGAAGAAGCTTACTATTTTTATCTGTTTATTAAGCTGAAACTTCTTGTTATTCTATGTGGAATATTACACTTTTGTCAAGCATTTATAATTTTGACCAGAAGAATATATTATTTAAGCTAAATAATATGGGGAACTTAATCCCATGTCTTCCTGCATTTTCTTCATTCTCCCTCATTTTCATATTTGGGCACGAAGTGGGTATTGAGGAACTCTAAAAAGGGGGGGGGAGGGGGAAGATGGGGAGAAGCAATGACACCCCCCACCCCTTTTTTTGTGTAGAGAAGTGTTGTGTATTTCATGTATTAAACATTGGAGGATAGCCCACAAAGCTCGGTTCTCTAGTGACAGCCATATCTGAACTTCTCTGAAATTTGTGGGGTTTTGTCTCCTGTAGTTTGAAAAAGGACCGCGATAATTGCATGGCCTTCATCACAGTTGTCCTCTGATTCAACTGAGAGAACAGAAATCTGTTTGGTTACAGGGTATTTATCAAGGGGGATGTTGGTTGTCTTTTGTTACCTTAGTAAAAAATTGCTCCCCCAGAACTGAGACCATGGTTCAGAGATGAACAAGTGACTGAGGGGAGCTTGGAATTGTCCTTCTAAAGGTGATAGTATTTAACTGGAATTCTGAAATTACTCTTTTCTTATGTAGATCCGATGCCTAAAGATTATGAACAGTGGTATGGATTTACTCAATTTGCACTGGAGTTAAATGAACTGGACCTGCAAACTAGGCCATTACTTCCATCCACTGATACACGTTTTAGGCCAGACCAAAGGTAAGAAGCTTTAACTCTTACATATTTTCCTCAAATACTACTTTATCTTCTGTACACTTACTTTACCTTAAGCTCAGACTATTTTGTGTAGATACCTGCAGTGTGTTTCTGTTTCTACATTAATGTGCATCTGAAAGAGATGCTTTAATCATTTACCAAGGGATGATCTAGTTGTTATGGGCTAGTGTCTTCTAAAACTGGTTTCTGGCTGCTTCTAGATAACGGCCTTTCCAAAGATGTTAATATTTCAATACTTCAGGTACCGGATGTTGAGCATACTGTGTTTGTACAGCTGAAAACTGAGACGCTTGAAATTTCTTTCTGCCGTGGAATTTCTCCTGTTGCTAACTTCCAAGTAAAATAATACAATCTAATGATGACTCTGAGGTCGTTCTAAGAGTTACTTTTCCTTAAGTGCTCTTTTATAGTGCAGTTGTCTGCAGATGTAGCTGTTTACAGTGGGCAGATCACAGTGTTTAAAAGGTAAAGATTAGATTCTGGGCTCTAGAGGGCCTGGCAAGGACCGGGGACAGGAAAACCAGTTGTGTTTCTTATCACTACTGGTGCTACAGGTTTCTAGAAGAAGGCAATATTGAAGGAGCTGAAATGCAAAAGCAGAGGATTGAGCAGCTACAGAGAGAACGACGAAAGGTCCTGGAAGAAAACAATCTAGAGCATCAGCCTAGATTTTTCAGGTACTATATAATAATTAACATATAATATAACTTACTGAAAATCTTATTATAGATCTACTTCTAAACTGCTATAGATCTGGTTCCATTTTTTTTTTTCCTAGGTTTATTATGTATTCTTGATTTTTGTAATTTGGCAATATAGAACACTCTGGACTCAGTTAAAACTCAGAATTATGTATTGGTTTTTTGTTAGTGCATCCCTGAATTTCTAAAGTTTTGGCCTTGATGATGATTGATATTTAGTCTACAGTTGAATTTACATGATTGAATTTTGCATTTTTGATTCTTTCAGGCAAGGTGGATTTAGCTTAACTAATTCTGCTGAATTCAGTGAGATTGCCTGGTTCAGAAGCATGCAGAGTTAGATCCTTTCATTTCCAGAGTTGTTTTTGAACAAGTTTCCCCTATTTCGCGGGGAGAGAATTATCATTCAGAGGGCAATTTATTTCTCCCTGTTGTAAATCAATTAACAGGAGACTTCAGCCATCAAAAGATAAAAACGAGTGCTAGTGAGGACATGGCCTTTCGCCCTCCCAGCTTCTCTGTTCTCCTGCAGTGAAAGAGTTGGAGCCATGGTGAACATTGTATAGCCCTATGTATCACAGTTAATAGATCTGAGATCCTAATTTTTCTTTTTCCTGATAGATAGGTACTATACTTCTGAGGAGTGGAGAAATGTTTAAAATAGGTGCAAATATGTACAAAAAGGGAATGGCTCAGACCACTGCATGTCTGACAGGCTGGTGAGCTAATTCATCACACATCAATCACACTTAATAAAGAGAAGCTAATGTTGCTTCCAGCAAGACAGAGGCAAAGTTTAATACTTGGTAGTTCTATATTCACAATGAGAATTATGAATAAAGATGAGGATTTGAATCTACAAATTTGTAGATTGAGATTTGTGCTGTAGATTTAAATAGAATAAATACTATTATTGCTATATAGCAAAACTGTTATCCAGTGTTAGATTAGATATGAATTAGGCATTTGGCTTTTCAATCCTGATTTCTATCTTCAAGTCACAAGCCTTGATTTACCTAAAAGAATAATTAGCTGTTGTGCTGAAAATGTTGCATGCTAGCTTAAAAGCAGACTGATTTCTTCCGGGTATGGTGCCTGGTGCAATGAGTCTTGCCTTTTGACTGAACACTGTAGGCTTTCTTTATGCAATAACTGTGGTGAGACATCTTTGATGGGGTGAAAGGATGGTTTGCACTCAAAGCTGCCTTTAAGACCATGAAATGAACCTGGATTGTAGTTTTAAGTGCTAAGCACTGGCGTGTGACTGAAATCAGTGTTGATCTCAGGCGAGCACTAGGCTACTGAGGTGCATCTCTAAGGATCAGTGCAGGCGTGCCAGTGTGACTCAGCTATATTGCCTTGTTTGAAGGCTGTACTGAGTTGCACAGCACCTGGCTTGTGGGCTGGGTTAGGTGTCTGCATAGTGTTACATTGCGTTACACAGCATATGTATGGAAAATAGAAGCTTTACATTTAAAGCCTTTGTTTAATCTTTGATAGGAAATCCAATGATGACTCCTGGGTGAGCAATGGAACCTACATGGACCTGAGAAAAGAACCTGGTTTTTCCAAACTGGACAATCCTGTCCTCTGGTAAAAGAGGAGCTAAGTGAAGATATTCTGTGCTATATTCTCGGATCTAATTTAAAAGTGGTATATATAAAATATCTCCATATATACCCCTATATATATATAAGCACACACCCCCCCCACATATAATATATAATGTATGTGTGGGGTGTGTGCGTGTGTTCATGTGTGCATATCTCCAGAACTGTGCTTGATTTAGAACCTGGTAATTTAATTTCCTTTACTCTGACTGTTGCAGTGATTGAATGTATAAATACCCTGACTTCTTTTTATAAAATATTTAATAAATGGTACTGAATGTTAACAGCAGGAGGGAAAAGAGGAGCTTTTACACTACTTTTCCAATGTGTAATAGTGTCAGTTCTGCATTAACTTATGCCTTATTGAATTGCATTGGAGACAGTAGCATCAGCATCTCATAGCTGTGCTGATAAATCAGAGTGCAAGCCTTAGTAACTCAAACTGTAAGTAGGCTTCCACAGTTCAATGAGTAGTTCAGCTGTCTCTGGGCTGGTATAAATTGCTAAAACAGATTATCAGCTGGTGCTGGAATCTGAGTATAGTTTTTGCTGCCTGTAGAAAAGATTTAAATAAGCCTTTGTTTTTATTATCTGTTTTTCTTAGCATTATTGAAGAGGTAGTGCTGAGCTTACATTAGTGGTTCTACTGCCTTATACAGAAACTGTACCTGGCTAAATGTAGTGGTAGAAATTCAGGAATCGCCAAAATTTTCCACTGGGAAAAATTTCCACTTCATATTTATAGCCCCCAACTGGGCAGGAGGAGGAGATCCTTTGTATATACTGCTTGAGCACTGACTAGATGAAGCTCGCTCTTTTTCCAGTAAATAAGATCTCTACAGAGCACGAAATCCTGTGCTTCCATAGCATCATTTGTTTTTATTAACCTAAAAATTGCAACAGTAAGACTTTCTAAAAAGTAAGCAAACTGATTATTTTAAGCTAGAAATGTTTTCTTAGTATTTTGATATTTTCTACCTCTTAAGAAATAAAGAGCATATTTAAGATCTTATATTTAAAATACGACCGTCTGCCTTATGGACAAGTGTATGGAGTCTTTGATCTTCCTCTGTTTGTTTATGTTCAGAGAAATATTCAAGTGTCTTGCACTAAATCAATTGCATCCCTTTCCTGTAATTTTATACGTACAGCTAGATCTGTGAAACTACTAAACCACAGATCAGAAATTTAACAGGAAATAAATGTAGCAGAAGTTGCACTTTTGAATGAAGATTATTGAGATGGGCAGTATTTTTTGTTTTCCCATCAAATCACAATGCCGCAGTCATGAACAGAATAATTTGCATTCCTGCCTATCTGTAACTCAGTCCTGACTCATGATTCTTCAGGTCTGTTCTATATGTCTGTGACTCTCTGGCAACAATGCAGTTTCCAAGTTATAGATCAATATCCTGTCACCACCACCTTTTCTTTTTCTTATGTGTTATTTCAGTGACACAAAAGAAAACAAATGTTGGCATGTTAAACTGGCTTATGACTGGAAAAATTAGACATGGTATGGATAAGGGAGACTCCTAGTAGCTTAGAAAAGTTTGTACTTTACTGTGTACTGCTTTGTTCTGAAGAAAACCTATTAAAAATGGATCCATGTATTATATGTAACATGAAGGAAATACTATGAATGCTTCAATTTTAAACCAAATCTGTGATGTCAGATTAGATGTATATTTGAATTTTGTTTTCTGTTATCCTGAAGCCCCGTTGTCTTAGAAGCAGGTGAATGCTTTTCTACCACTTTTTGTTTTGCCCCAGCACTCTGCCTCACTATTATTTCTGTCATTTATTACCAAAGAAGTTAGCATAATTCCTTCTATTTAATACATCTTATAAAAAGTTGGCTAACACACCAGCAGCTTACTACAAGTCAAGGTTCACATCTGTATAAAGACAAAAATCTGGGCTTTGATTCCAGAGGAAATCTTAACCTTGGGGACTGTTTGGCTTTTCAAGGAAAGTGAAGATCTCTTCATGGTTTGTTCCATTCCTTTGTTTTATTCTTGTATTAACTGTCAAAACTTGGCATAGAAATGAGTTGATATTTGTAATTATCCTTGCTGTTGGTAATTACCATTTATACTAAAAAACCCATTCATTTAACAAAAAAAAAAGACAATAGAGGAAATTTTTAAAAGAACTTTTAAGAAAAGGAGCAAAATTTGTGAAGGATGCATTTAACTTGTTCATTGTCATATTTGGCAGCTACTGTGATTACTGTCTGATCTGGTTGTTGGGTTTGTATTTTCTGTGTATGGATGGGATTTCCCCATACTTTGTCATATGAGCTAATAGTTGATAGCACCTGAAATTAAAGGTCTAGAGGCTAAAAGGCAAAGTTAAAGTATTGTACTGTGTTAAAATCAGCAGGTGTTACATGAAACTAATCTCATATTGGGTTTTGGAGTCATGATATCTGAGAAATCAGACTGGCAGTGTTGCCTTGTATCTCACAGTCTAAAATGTCTAAAATACATTTGATTAATGACAGGCATTGGGCTGAGTAGTGCCTTATATAAAATTTTCTTCAGCAAAATTCCCGTATCAAGAAGGTAAACATCAGAATTTTACTACTATTTCCAGAAAAATAATGTCTTGAGAATAATCCAGGGCATTCCTTAAATACATGAAGCAAAATCATTGCTCCTTTTGTAAATCTCTGATACGCATCTGCAAACACAATGTAAACAGTTGTGAATGATCCTCTGACCCCATGTTTCCAACTGCAGTACAGTTGTCCCTGCTTACTGTTGTACAAAAAAGAATTTGGCTTAGTTGTTAAACTTCTGTCAACTGTATATTAAGAAGTGGAAGAAAATGGTCTTGATGTTCCTTCTGTGTATTTCTGCATAAAGATATATTCATCATTCACAAAACTTTATATACTCCATAGAGTTATTCTTGGTAAAATATGAAATTTTGGTACTTTTCTTCCCCAAAACTTCAGGTGTGTTTAATGGGTGCAAAACTTCCATTAGCTTTCTGCAGTATAACTAAGACAGGTGTTGGTTTTAATAACTGAAACCAAGGGACTTTTTTTCCCCATTTCTACCCTGAATGGTGAAAAGAATGTATCGGGCAACTTACTGCTTCCTTCCATACACAGCAATGATCCCCAAGCTGTTTAGGTCAATGGATCAGTCTTAAAATTTCCTGATGACCATTGCCTGCTGTTACAGCTCTTTTATTTGATGACTTAATATGATTTTGGAGGGCTGTTTGAGAAGCGGTCATCTAGCACTGCCTCTCTTTGTGTACCCCTTCACAAAGTAAAAAAACTCACTATAAACAGATGATAGAGCAGCTCAGGCCTTTGGGTGTTAAAACACTAGCTCAGTTTTCAAATTACATGACAAAGAAGTAAAAACCTCCATGGATATAGTGTTCATAGAAACAGAAATCCACAGCTCTACTTCCAGATTTGCATGCTTGACAGTTCCAGTTTTGCCGTAACTTGTTTAGGAGACTGCTCTCAATAGTGCCCTTTAGACTGAGTGGAGCTGGAGTGCGCCATTAATCATTGCATTCCTTTCTTAATCTTTGCTCTCTCAGATCTGCTTTATGTTTTAGCTTGCCAGCACTGATCTAATTCTTTTAGATGCTTTTTGAAATACAGATCCAGCAGAGTACTTAGGTTCTTATAGAGTTTGGAGAATTAGATGCATAGAAGGAAGAGCTAAAACTGACAAAATTTTGAGAAGCAAACATCCTAGAGATCAAGTACTTGAAGGTCCCGAAGCAGGATTGCTGGTTTCTTTTTAAAGCTGGCCCCTGAAGGAGGTGGTGGTTGCAAATATGGTCACCTTGTCATTTGGGAGTTTACTGTTGAAGCCTGATCACTGTACAGAAAAAAACACAAATTCATGGGGCCAGAATGTACAACTAGGGACAGCTTTGGGGCTGCACAAAGGTCCTGTGCTGGTCTTAAAAAAAATTTCTGAAACAGCAACCTAACAAAAAGCTCACCCTTTCCTGTCCCCCCACCTTCCCTCAGTTGTTTAAGGTCCTGTATAGGTTTTCTATGTAGCACCTCATATCTAAAAGTGTCCAGTTTTCTCTTAAAAAAAAAAAATATCCTGAAGAATAGGAAAACAGTCCATTCTAACAAGCTTTTAAATGACAATTCATGTCTAAAAGCTGCAGTTAAAAATTTTCCCCATAAATATTGGTGGCCTATTTCTGCCTTTTTTTTTTTTTTTTTTTTTTTTTTAATTATAATTATTTCCTCGACAGCAAACAGGACTGTCTTCTCAATTGCACTCTAGAGTCTGACCACAGCCTGGTAAGGGTAGCATGCTACGGAAACATGCAGCTACATCAGCTCAGCATATTCCCAATAAATGTCCTTGCACCTGCTTTTGTGTAAATCTCTTGTCATGTCTCTAGATGACCAGCTTTGCAGAGCGGGAAATTTTCAGAATATCTTATTTTGTTCAGTATGGCTTTATTTTGTGTGCAGCTCATACAGAGCAGTCAAGATGAAGAGGCGTGCAAAACTTGGCCCATACTGCATGTATAATAGAAAGAAAGATTAAATCCAACTTCTCCACATAACTGAATACATCTTGCAAGGGCTAGAGTCAGATGGTGCTATTCAAAGGAGTGAAGTTACAATGAAAGGGTTTTTTTTTGGTTGTGTTTTCATTTCATGGATTTTGCCTACTATAAATAAAATTCACAGTATTCACTAACTCATCATTTCTATTTTCTAGCTACTGGTGGGTGGAACTCCAGCAGCTGTGGGTTCATAAGAAACTGCACATATTATCTGGCTTATCTGTTGAAACTTAGTAAATGCTGTAACTTATCACCAAATGTATCATTGTACTACTCAGTTCTTAGATACTGTTCTTGCTGCAGCTTTTGAAAGCAATAAGAGAACTTTTCCACGTAAATAGTTGACATATGTTAAAAAATTCTTTTCAGCGGTTCGTTTTTTATATAAACTGTGGATTTGGTGTTTTTGTTGTATAAAACAAAACTGTATTAAAGCTTATGAGAATGGTTGGGAGGTGGATCAGCAAGAGGTGATGAGCTCCTTCAGCTCTGCACCTTTGAGATAGTTGACATCCTTGAGAATCAGGCAGTCTTATATTTATGTTAACAGTATTTCACTAGTTCCAGTATTGGAAAAATATTCCACGTGTATGAGGTATTACATACGCAATGCTGCTAAATGCTGAGTGTGGTGTTTGTTTTGATAGGGCATTAGTGATTTCAGAATGAAGAAAGGTATGTTGTGTGTTATAATTATCACGGACTTTCAGTTTTTTAAGAAAACTGTCTGTAGTCAGGATCACTCCTGTTTTCTGCTTCGCTTGCTCCAAAACTTTGTTATAACGTTGGAGCACCTTGATGCACAATTTGATTTATTATTTTTGTCTCTGTAATCAGTATAGTTGGATGTTAATAAATCATACTTGCAAAAGGTCACAGAGCACCCTGCCTTTTTCCGGGGGATTGTAAGCATCTTTCTTCAAAGGTTGTTAGCGACATCTGAAATAAGTCTAGCTGCTGTAGTGAGCTGTGCTTTTTATGCTTGCCAAAATGGCAAGTACGAAAGAGCCTCCATCTGCTAGAAGCCTTTTTCATCACTCTTACAATCTGTCTGGTAGTTGTGCAATGTTCCAGTTGTTTACCAGTTACTTGCGCACACTGTACAGCATGTTGTATGGCTGTTATGCCGGATACTGGGGCAGGGAAAGGGATAAGCTCATGGAATACAGTTACAGCTGGAAGTCGATTCTTAAAAGCATTTTTCAGTAGACAAATGTGCAGCATATAGCTGTAATGTGGAGACCGCAAACCACATGTTCTCCAGAAAACAGCTTTTAAAAACAAGAAAAGATAGCGTTTACTGGATAAAATGAAGCAACTGGAAGGAAATGGTATCAAAGTGGTGTTTTCTTTATGAGTGATGGTGATTCAGGACAGCTCTGCCAATTAGATCTCAGCTATGTCTCACAGTCTTGCCATATGTGTGTAAGATGCAATAAGGAAGGATTAGGATCTTGAAAAATGTGAGAGTGAGTGCAATTCCTGACCAACCTGTCAATCCTGACTGCAGTTGTGCAGTACTTCCTTGGTTCAGTGAGTACAACGATTTGGAGGGAGGGAGCATGGAGCTTCCAGGAAGAGCTGAGAAAATTGGATCAATTAATCTGTTACCATGCAAAATATCCTCAGCTGTTGTACATGGCAGAATAATGACAGAGGCTGAAAGAAAAACAGCTTTTATAGTAGCAAGAATCACCTTCTGTTTTCTGAAATCCAGCCATTTTGGTTCTGTATTGGGTTATAAGCTTTGGAACTTGCTCATCATGTCAGTGGGAATCACTTATTGCTGATTAATTTCATAAAGATCTAATATGATTTAATAACTAACATTTAGTTTGAGTTGCTGGGAAAAGCCGCAGTTTACAGTAGTAGTAATATTTTTTCATAATTATAAAAGGGAGAGGAAGATGGCAAGGGATGCTCGTTATTGCTCATGCCTAACCATGAACACCTAGGGCAGTAGGAACTTCTCTTACAGACAAATGGATATGGAGTGAATAGCTCACGACTGCCGCTGGAACTAATAACATGCCAAGTACCACAGTGTGGCCAGTGCTACCCAGACAAGAGAGGCTGTTCTCCCCTACACAAGTGTAAGGTAAACTTGGCTCCTGTAGAGCTTGAATCTAATTTGGTTTTAAGTTCAGTTATCTGTTAATTTACAGTAATTTCTATTTAAAAATAATTTTGCTTACTGCAAAACTATTCAGACTACCACAGTGTGAGGAAAAACACTGATAGCTGAGCAAAGCTTGCTCTGCATATTAATAGATGCATCTTGGCTACTCGTTTTTGTTTTTTTCTTTTTTTTTTATGCCTCTGTTACATTTCTTTCATCTTACAAACATCACTTTCCATGCTCAAATTGTTGATTTTTAACTCAGACCCCCTCTAGAATTTGCAGGGTTACTCCAAGCTTTTAAGTGGGGTTAAAAGCTGGTCAGATACCAAATTCTGCTGCATGCTTATGAATTTGTATCTCTGCTTACTCTGTACCAAGGGAAATATTTGAAATTGGTACATGTAAACCCTCATTTGAGATAAATCAACGCTGCTCTACAAAGCTGAGGCTTAAGTTAACCGAGAATTTGACTCTGTGGGTTCATTGATGTAAGTTTTTACAGGCTCTTGAAGCAATAATAAATTCCTGGAAGACAAGATGTTGTGTATGAACACCAGTTTATATTTCTGACTGTGATTTCACAGACTTAAGGAATCGTTTGCTTTCTCTAAATGTCATGGCACTATTTCTCATTGAGGATTTTTTGAGCTGATGTTTCACTTGCTATTTTACTAAGATCAGCTGTTAGAATTTGAAAATTATTTTTTTTTTGCTTAGTTAACATTGTTTATTAAAATTTCTTTTAAAAAATCGCTTTCCGAAATTAAAAATTTCTTTTTAACTTGTATTGAAGGTACAAAAAAAAACCATGATAAAAGCTGTGGTATATCTGCTTGAATTACTGCAGTACACACCTTGAAAAATCCCTTCCTTTTTAGGTTTTATGAAGCTATGTCTACAAATGCCTAGATTGCTGCCTAGAGCAAGGAAGATCATGTAGATTTGTCAAAGATGAGAACCTGTCTAATAGCTGAGACAGATTTACTGTTTTGTTTACTCTTAGGTTTGTTATCATTTCAGCCACTGACAGACTGAAGTCAAGAGATCATCCTACTTGTATTCATTGTTTGTTACTTGCCCTTCAGTCAGTGGAACGAATCTTGTGAAAGCAGCTAGAGCTATATAATAGCTATATAGGTTTTTTGGATGGGAAAATCAATTTTCTTATGAATTTCAATAACAGTGCACCAAATTAAGTTCTTTCATGTGAAAAACTTCTACTGAGGATTTTGCCTGAGAAAGAGCACTGCAAGTAGATCAGTTAGAGGAAGCTTGACTTTTTCTGAGTTCTGTAGTTACCATCCTTAACCTGTTCCCTTTCATTCTGGAGAGAGTGTAAAACTTCAGTCAGCTGTTGGAGAGAAGGTAACTCAAGGATATCATATTCTCACCTTTTGTGAATACTGGAAACTGGAAAAGAGATCTGGATGTTACACACCACAAGAAAGGCCATAGTAGAAGCTCCACTGTATTTTATCTAGCTGCAAAGCTTCCTAAAGCTGATGTTCATATGAATGAATTCATATGAACCAACAGAAATTGTTTGTTTGAAATAATGGGAGAAAGGACTGAGGGGAAAGAGTATGCACTGTTGAAATAAGATTCTCAGTGTGCAGTCACAAGGTCCTAGCCAAAAGAATGACTGCGGTTTATGCTTTCCCAGTACCAGTTGCTCATTGTTTCCTTTCACTTCCTCTCAGGACACAGCTGGATTTCCTTCTCTTGCAAATGGCATTGCTCACACAGTGCACTATTGGCAGGGGTGAGGCTGGACAGTAACTGTGGAAGAACCAACTAAACCTCAGCTGAAGCTGACTGTGACCAGTTCTATAGGAGGAAGTGCATTCCTGTCTCCCAGTTGCAAATAGGGTAGTACTGGCAATAAGGAAACCATTCACCCAAGATTACTTGTATCACTCATTACAGATGCAACTTACTCAAATCAATGCATCATTCAGACAACCAAGGTCAGTACAAGGAGCAAGGACACCAGTTTCAGTCCTATGATAGAGCAATTAAAATACATCTCTAATTGTCAGGGAACAGGCAGCGCTTTATTTAATACACGAGGTTTTTTCCAGCTTAGTGAAGGCCTGATCTGTATGTGTAGCTGAAATATAACAAACAGCGTCAATAACCTGGAGTTGTGTGACTCTAGCCCTAGCAACCACCAGTACAAATTTGCAGGAAGCCACTGGTGTCCCCTCTGCTCAGGAGGACAGCTGCAGCCTTTTACACCTACCAATCTTGATAGCTTGGTATCTTTTTGGGCAACACTGTTACATAATAGAAAAGGAATTCCCATGCAATTAGCAGCCCACAGAGTTTTCAGCTGCTTGCCAACACTTGCTCCCTGTTTCAAAAAGAACTGTTCTTTTCATCCTGCTTCCCTTTAGTGGGGAAAACCTGCACATGTTCTTACAGACACTGGGGTAAGACATTGAAAAGAAAGCCCTTTGTGTGCTGAACTGGGAGGCAGCCCTCACAAGCTGAATGACTTTCAGAAGAAACATGGAGCCTTAGCCTGGATACCTGGTGGGGCTGACCTATCAGCCCTGTGTGAAATGGAGTGGGATTTTTCGTTTTCTCCTCCCTTGTGGTGTGCATTTCCACAGCAGAAGGTGCAGACAGCCCCGGGCAGTTCCTGCCACAGGACCCTGGGAAGCTGTAGGAGCCCTGACTCTTACCCTGTAGTAGCAATGCAGCCTCACAGCTCCTCAGGACTCTCTGGAGCTTTGTCATTTATGATCTGCTCCTCATTATCCGCTACTTTTGTGGGCTGTAACCCACTTCAGAGATCTTAAAATTCTCAATTTCTGTCTTTGTTGGCACTTAAAAATGTATTATTTTATTCTGGAGTAACCCCCTTCAGATTGCCCTGGAACAGGAATTCCAGTTCAGCTCTGAAAGAGAGATTGAGCTGACAATTACCAGGTAGTGAGAGCAGGGATTAAGGGCTTGCAAAATAACTGGTAAATAAA
>JAAGNO010011380.1:15481-26590 GCA_033439905.1 Ceryle rudis
TCTGCTCTAGCTGCAGATGTCCCTGCTCCCTGCAGGGGGGTTGGACTAGATGACCTTGAAAGGTCCCTTCCAACCCAAAGCATTCTGTGATTCTGTATGTTATAGCAGAGTACATCAGTTCCCATTTGGAGAGTTACAGCAAGAATGCTTGAATTTCCTGCTTAAGGAATAGCAGTTGTGAGATTTTAAGGTACTACAGTAGAAGGAAACTAGAGTGATGTCTGGCTGTGCTACGGACACAGGAAAGCTGCCTGTGATGTTTCCCAGAAAAGTAACTTGAAATGTGCTTCTGAAAGAGGTTTTCAGTACACAAGCTGGCATTTGGGCAAAGCCCAGCTTTACCCAGGAGACTGTTCCCATTCTACTGAAACAGTAGGCGGAGTTTTTTTAAATCTATAGTATATAACCACAGACATATGTTTAAACATGCCCAGTTTATTTATTCATCTGTATCCACTCCCCTGACATTTCTGTACAGATGCCACCAGCCAAGCAACCACTCAGTATGTGTTTGTGCTCATGCCTGATTTACAAATGTTGACCAGCTTCTTGCATGGGTCAGGAGCACATGAAGACATGGCCGCAGCGTGGACTTCTTTTTAATAAGTGACAAGGATGCTAATGTTCATTAATTAATGACAGTGTTCAGAGAACAAGTTATTTGGTGCAGATATTTACTTTTAGGTTGTTTCCTAGAACTAAGCATCAGAGTCCAGAAAGGGAGGAGAAAAGTCCAAAGGCAAAGAAAAGAATTCCAAATGGTTAATTTTCCCCTGGGAAATAAGACTGTCCATAATTTTGGGGTACTGAATAGGTGTTTGTAAAATCAGTGAAGAAACAGCTAGTAGTAATGACCTGTAAGAACATCATTAGAGTTCAGTGCTAACGCTCTTAAAGCAAACATGATGATTTCTAGAGGTTAGAACATCCTTTACAGATAACAACCTTCATTCACTCATTCAGGCTTCATTTTGCAATTAGAAGATTTGTACTACTTTGGAAAAGGAGAGCTGAGATTTCTCAGAAACTTAGGTCTGACAATCTGTATTAATTATAGCACTGAGTCTCTCTGACCTAGCCTTGCCAAAGGCCATCAGGGTGGGTAAAATACTCCAGAAGTATAAAATAGCATTTTCTGCAGTCAATCACTGCCCTTTCAACATAAATCTCAAAGACCCTTTAACCTTTGGGATGTATTACTTTCACAAAAAATAGGAAGAGATTACTTAACTTCTCAGAGAATGAAGTGCGTGTACGGAGACATTTTTTCCCCAAGACTTTCTTGCAAAATATCTTTTGGATTACTTGTCCTGTAATATTCCTAAATTATTGCAAATGCAGTAGCCTGTCAATTTCAATTACTGAGAGAGAGAGAGAGAGATGACCAGTAGGTCACTGTTCCCAGATAACCCAAACATGTCAACTTTCATTACTGTATCTTAATATTATCTCTTCTCCAATTGCTGCTTGCATTCTACCACACACTGGCCAGTTGCTTTTTGGATGAAACTGCTAGTTATTGAGTAGGACTGATTTATAGCTAGGAATGAAAATGTATTCTTGAAAGAAGTAAGGTGATGGGTAAAAGCTATGGTTTGGGTTAAAGCATAATTGAATATCTAAGCTGCACTTAGACTTCTTGTCTCTTGTTTCCCAAACCCTTGATCTCCCCCATCCCTCCCAGCTCTCCTACGATTTCTGTATCCTGTGCCAAAAACTGATATTGCATTGCTGTGCTCTTACAAACTGGTACAGAAAGCAGAAGCATTCCGGCCTTCAATTTTGGGCAAGTTTTCAAAAAATGATTATTCTTTCAGGAAGTGTGAAGCCACATGCCCAATGATGACCTCTTATTGCAGCTCCCATGCGTCTTAGGGAGAACAGGAGTCAGGAAAGGAAAACCTGCCCTTCTTCCTCTCTGTCCTGGAGCTCCCCAGCTTGGAGGTTTGCCAGGATCCACAGCTGGGGTCAGATAGGGAGAGCAACTGGGGTCCAAGGTCAAACTGCAGGGCTAGTGGGAGATGTTTGCTGAGGCCTGGAGGGGAGAGGAGATGGGGAATGTAATGAGCTCAGAGAATGGGGATCTTGACAGAAAAATGCACTGAGGGCAAGGAGATGAATGAACATCAGCTCTCAAAGGACAGGGGAGTTTTCTTTTTTCTGCAGAAGCCAGACCCCATTTCTCTATCAAGATATACAAATATAAGCTAGAAGAAAAATATCCAAAATAAATTTACCAAGTGCAAGAAAATTGAATTAAGTAATACAGTAAAAATTAATTCTCCAAGCCCAGCAACTCTGCTAAAATCAGAGAATCAGTTTATCTTTGCTACAGGCCATAATGTGGGAAAAGCCTCCAGTTTGACTTCTAAAATATTCTATTATGGAAAAATAAGATGCATCCACCAGGGTTTTGTTGTTTCTGCTGTTTTATGTCAAACAAGGCAAAGACAAATCCCAAGGTCTTCAATTCCCCAGTGGCCAGCTTTGAGAGAATGCAAGTAAGCTGTTCCTTTCTTACCTTGGGATAGGAAAATTAAGAAAAATAGGCTCTGAACTGAGAAAAAAAGCTTCAGATGTCTTCTGCAGCAGAAGTAGCCAGAATGGTTAAGAGCCATCTCTACTAAAAAGTGTGCCAGGAAAGGTAATCAGAAAGGTTCTTTGGATTACAGTGAAGCTTTAATTAATAACACAGTAAACAAAGAGACAACTCCACAGGCCTGCTCAGATGTGGTCAGGATGGGATTCTTACAAAGTTAAGTTAACAGGGCACAGAAAAAGTAACCACTGAGCCATGGGGATGAGGCCGTTCCAGGCCACCGCACTTGCTGTGGGGAATCTTTTTGCAGTAGCATTTTGCCATGTGTTGGCTCTTTGTTTCACCATCTTCCAGTAGCCTCCTGTGCTCCTCGGTTGTGCTGCCTGGACATCTACCTACAGCACCGTTTGCCAAAGCAAAGGCCAAGGGTGGGAATGGCAGCCAGGATGTGGGCAGTTGGTTAAGGACAAGTGTGGAGACAGGAAAAGAGGGTGAGAGCTGAGCGAGGTACTGTGATCAAAAAACAGAGAAACCAAAGGAAGGGTGTGCTCACTGCTAGGCAAATGTTGAGATATGAGGTAGTATCCCAAGGTGGGACCTGTCCATCACTGAGCGAGGCCCAAGGACCTGACCAAAAAGAAGAAAGCAAGACTAGAAGACAGGAGGTAGGTACAGAAACCTGTGAGCACAAGACTCAGCAACACACACTGGGCAAGGCATCACCTCCAGCACTTTTACCTAATTAGATGGGGTAGCTGCCCACCCTTGGCCCATCAGAGTAGGGTTGTTGCACTGTGGAGCATGGTAGTGCACACAGACTGTTAGGGAGCAGAGTGGTGGTCATCTGCACCTTGACTGCCTGAGGGAGCTCAGCAGGGAAAGCTGGACCTTGCCCATGTTTCTGGAAAGCACAGCTGCTGTTACAAAATACAGTTTCTTCCTAAACAACAGTAGGATCCCCTATTTGCTACAAGGCAAGATGTGTAAACCTCAGCCATAAGAAGAAACGCGCTTAACATCACTTCCTGCTTACCTTCAAGCTAGCAATGAGCAAAAGGGAATTCTCAAAAAAGAAACTTTGAAGCCTCTGTTTTCTTTCCCCTCTGTCCCCTGCACAAAGCAGTCCTGCGCGTGCTGGGCAGTTGCAAACACTCCCTCCGTTTGCACAGCTGCGAGCTCTGTGCGTTTTGTGCTCCCACAGAAAGATCCCTTTGCCTCACACAAACAAACAAACAACACACCTCTGGTATGTTATTAAGGGAGAAAGGCCCTTTTGTTTGGTATTAAAAAGTGAGTCAGGTTTCTTTACTACTTTCTTTTTATGCTATTGGATATCAGAGAGGTTGACAAAAGTAATTTTCCACCAAAGGAATCCTAGTTTCTCCAATAATTTGGCAATTATTTTCTTACAGGCAATCTCTCCCCTATTAACAGTTTTCCTTCTGTGTCTCCAGCTGCTGCCCCAAGCCCACACCTCCCCTTCTCCAAGTTTTGCAGTGAGCTGACCCCAGGAGGTGGCTCAGGCATGACCATAAGCTCAGTTGACATCTGAGCCGTGTTACTGAAAGCTGCTCCAGAAAGAAGAGGCTCACAGGAGCAGATTCTCTGAGCCCTTACGTAACAAGGGAAATTACAAATTCTACACTCTTAAAAGCACATAGGAGACAAGACTCTCAGATGTGTCAAAACAACCGATCTAGCCATCAATCTTTTCCTACAAGGCTTGTACAACAGCCTGTTCACCATGCATCCCTAAAGTGTGACTCTCCTGATGTTATAAAACTATCTGAGCCAAAATATTGGAAAGACAGACAAAATGTTAGAGGCGAAAACATCCATCCCCTTTCCTTATTTTTGCAAAAGCAGCATGTTTTATGAATACAGACATTTTGCAGTGGTGCAGGGAAAGCTACAATTCACCCTCTATGCTAGGCAGCCAGAGCCTCTGGACTGCTTTCCCTGCAAGAGTGTGGTAATGACAAAATATGAAGGACAAAAAAAGTGATTAAGAAAATACTCTGAATTTGGAATTAAATGAAACCTTGGACAAAACCAGCATTAAAGACACCTCCTGAATCATTCACTCTGCTGCCTTTTTGGCCAAGGAGAGCAGTGCAAAGCCAGGCCCTTGAGTGGCTTCATCGTGTCCTTTTGTACTGCCCATCTACACAAGACCAGCTCTGCTGCTAAGCGTGACAAGGGAAAGTCATAGCCCCATCTTGGCTCCTCCTCCATCTCCTGCAGTGCTCCTGCTGTTGCTCTTAGGTGAGGCCTTCCAGGGGGCTGTTAGTCTGCTCAGCCTTTTTGCCTTAGCACAGAAACTCCTCATGTTCTCTCTCTCTTGTGCAATACTGCTCTACTGCAGTAGGCTGGGCTGGCTCCATGAAGAATCCCTCCTCCCTGTACACACCATAGGCATTTTACCAAATTTCTGTGCACTGAACACTGAGAGCTCCTGGCATTTGATATACTGAGCTTTACAATGTCAACAAGCAGAACCTCCTGTGCTGTGTAAGAAACCACATGCACAAATTTTGGCAGAGAAGAGAAAATTAAAATAGCAAAAGACCTGGACTTCCTGAATGGAGAGAGCACCAGGATGCTGTTTCCTGTTCACACATGAGAATGGCAGCGGCAGCACAAGTCCTTGCCTGCAGCTCTGCATCACTCCTACTGCAAAATCACCTGGAAAACTCAAGTGAATCTAGGAAGTGATGAAGCCTGAAGGACTAGGAAGAGGCATGTCCCCTACCAGGTGCTCTGTTTGGTGCTTGCTCCATGGAAAAGCCAGAGGGAAAAAATAATTATTTATACTTCACGGATCTGACCAAGGACCAGTGAACCCAGAGCCAACTCACAGCACCATCACCAGCTGCTCTCCCTCTTACTATATGTGTTAGGGCCTGGCTGACCAGTCCTTCCCTGACCAGGCTTTGCACCCATGAGGGGAGGCTCCTCAAGAGCACAGTGCCACGAGGTCTCTGCACAAGGTAGTCCTGCACACACTCTGTGGAAGCAGCAGAGAAGGGGACCAGGGAACACCATTTCTCCACTGTCACCTCCAGCTCCCATGGGACCTCCACGCCATACCTGACTTTTTTTCCTTTAGAGAAAGGATGTCATTGTCAATCAAGTCTTACAAGGTGGTAAAGGATTGGTATTTAGCAAACCCAGACACAGTAGAGTCTTGCTGGTCCCATTTTTTTGCTTGCACTTGAGGCCACTGCGCATATCACCTTGGTGCACCATCCTGCAGGTGAGGACACCCCAAAACAGCAATTCTCTCTGCTGTGAGGTTTGCTGGCATGTGTGAGGACTATCATCAGATTTATATGGGGAATGTATGTAGGAAACGGAGCAGTCCTCAGACTGAGGGTGAAAACAGGGACTGTTTTTAACAGGATGCAGAGAAGCATGACAAATCACTAAGTGTTGGTTTATGGGCTTGTCTGCTTTATTGTGCCATTTTTTTTTTCTAAGCTCCTGTCTTCAGATGTTGGCAGCAGGTGACAAGCTTGCTAGCCCCTTATAAAGAAACAACTCCGTGGGTACCAACATGCTGTGTAAAACTAACCTCTTGCTCATCTTTAAAGTGAAATGACAAGGGAGCTCATATTTGGGGGCAGATTTGGAAAGCTCCAAGGAAGAAGGGCCAACATAATGAATAAGAAACAGTAGTGACTCGGTGGAGGACACTAACAATTTGGAGTGTTTTCCTTTGGAAGCAGTGAAATGAAGGATAGGAGTGATGACAAACAGAGATAAGGAGAACCTATCAACATTCCTTGTAAAGCATATGGCCCTGTAAATGAGAGTTCACTGCCTGATAGCATCCATTATTGTACATTCTGGACGGTGTGGGACTTTTCAGCAGATGCTGCTGAATCTACCTCGCCCACCCTGTGTTTTATTATATGGATTACAGCCTTCAAAGTTGTGAGCTGGCTTTCCTTAGATTTAAAAAAAAAAAATTGTCTGAGCTCTTTTTGAGCTGATTTACGATCAGCGTGACCCCCTAGAGGGCTTCAGTCAGAGCATCCTGCCATTTGTTTACTTCTGAATTTCTCCTCAAATTGTTTAAGACCAAACAAGTATTGAAAAACTGAAAAAGCACCACGCTGGAAATCAACATCACAATACTCTGAAACTTGCGTAATGCTTTCAGAAATTTCCCATGCCATTAGCCATGGTTTGCAGAAAAATACACAGCAAAGCCCAGCAGGGTTTGGGGGGTCTCCACACTGCAGACCCCTTTACTTTTCTGTCTGTTGACATTAAGTTCAAAGCCAGACTGGGAGACCTGTTTTGTCAGATGGGGTGGGTGGCTGCTTGGAGAGGTGGTCGATAACCAGCATGTTGGCCCCATCCACAGCATCAGTGAGTGCTCTGGAAAGAGACAGTGCAGCCTTGTACTACTTATTTATTTACACAGTAGCTCATGGAGATGTAAATGAAAAAAAGAAAGCATTGGGAGCCCAGAGCACGATGCCACCAAAACTGTTCTGGTGCCAACAAAGACTAAGTAGTTAAGCCTGCCAGATTCTGGTTTTGTGTGTGAAGGTCAGCTAAACAAGCTTCATTTTTTTTTTTCCATTTTTTAAATAGGCATGTGATCTAGTTTTGTTATTATATTTACTTGATTTATCAGCAGGCTACCAGAGTGTTAAAGCCTATACAAAACAGAAGCCAGTGGTCTGGCAAGGCCACCTTCAATGTGCTAGGTGTCACTTTCAAAATAAATATTTTATCTGTTGAAGGAAAGCTGAGTTTCCTGGTAGAAAGCCACCCTTTCCCAGCCATCCCTCACCTTTCCAGAAGGTAGCGTTTGGGGTTCCAAGCAGCTGTGCCCTACAGCAGCTGGCTGAGAGGTATTCACACACTCACCCAGAGAAGAGTGGGGATGGAGAGGAGTCTAGCGGATGGAGAGGCGGAAGAAGTCTAGCAAAGATGCCCGTCTCCCCTAACCATTTCTGGCAGAGACAGCTCGCAGCAGCACAGGCCATCACCAAGGGCAGGGAAACTCAGTTCAGCTGAAATTTTGCTTCCTCCTTGCACATTAAGACAACTAGGCTTTTTCTGTAATTTATTTCTTATCTGCTATATACCTCCACTATGTTATGAAAGGAAAGTTTTGAGGCCTTATAAAAGATCAAATTAAATGTTTTTAAGAACTTTTGAAAACAAGCATATCACGAAGATTTCACCATTTTCATTGGAAGGCTGAAGTGTTTTCCTTTCTAGGAAAGACTTGCTTTTTGCTATCTTTGCATAATCCGTATTTACTAAAGTAAGAATTTTCCTCCTAATATACCCACAGTTTCCCAAATTGTACTTGTGTCTCTGATCAGTAAAAGAGCCTGCATAACACCTAAACCCAAGGTAACTGAACTCAGCATGTGATTTGAAATCACTGTGGAAGTACCATTCTAAAAATCTGTGATGGTGTGATGAAAAGACCGAATGCAATATGTAATGTGTAGAAAAAAATCCATCATGCCTGGCCTTTTTGAAGTAACAAGGAATTTTAAATTGCTGAAGTAGCCTTTTCACATAAGGCAATGAAATTTGCTTTTTGTTGAGTTGTCAGAATCTTGTTTAAGTGAAATGTTTCTTTAAGAAAGGCAAGAAACCAAGCTGGATGGAAGATCTGTTTTCCCTCTTTAATTAATCCCTGTCTCAGACTTTGAAGACCTTTCTGCCCACTGGTTTAAAGCAACATCATTTATCTTGAGTACTAGGGATCCATTTAATGGTGTTCACAGTCATTCAGCTCTTTCTGTAAAGTCAGTATCCCCACCCTTGATAAGACTGTCAGGTTTCAGTCTAAGGTATAGCTGTTAATGTCTTCACAAACATCAGTCTGGCCTTGAGTGAAGAGAAATCAAGGGAAATCTATAGGAAACTTTAGTTAGCGCTCTATGGAACTTATGGAAAAATTGGAGGCAGATTTATACACTGCTTGGTTTCTGTCTTCTTGCAGGGCAGAAGTTATGATTGTCACAAGACTGCAGTTGCTTTGTCATGATGAATTGTCAACAAAAAGCACGTAGTTAATCCTAAGGCATAAGAGTGTTTTTCTGCAAAGCTTTCAGATCTAAGCATCTAAGAATATTATCTATTTCAGTAGGAAAGAAAAAAAAGAACTGAAGTCACAAAGCTAGTGATGCAGTTAATCATGACATAAATCTATGGTGAGAATGTGATTCATAAAATATATTCCAAACACAGTGAACATTTACAGTTTAGAAGTAGCATTATATCATTAATTGCCCTCTTAGTACAGCCATTTTCCCATTAAATGTGAGATTCTGATTGGAAACTGAGCACACAAATGCAGTTACTTGACTTTATGAGGTATGGCACAAATTAAATGGAGTCTTTAACACTGAACATGCAACTCCTATTACAGTTGTGCCCAGAAAACCATATTTCATATATACAAGATTGTTAGAGCTACCTTGAAAAAGTTATACTTCACAAATGATTTATTTCTAGCTATGCTCAGAAATTAGCCATTAGAAAGAGATGCAGCTCAATAGCTCCTATTAAAACATCTTATCCTGTTAAAACATCTTTTCCTTGGACTTATACCACAACTAGATTTAGCCCAGCCAATCTGATTCTGAAAGTGATGATTAAAGAGATTTTTATTTTTATCCTGTGTAATGCAGTTTAACTGGTAATGAAAAGTGATGAGAAAAACATAATCAAAAGCATGTTTTGCTGAATATTTTATAGATACCATGAAAGATATATCCCTCATGGTGTTTTTAAGGACTTATTTTAGTTGTATATATTTTTTCAACTGGGTGTTGAATGCCAATGCTTCCTACACATCTATTTCCAAACATTTGAATTAAACTGACATAAAACAGAATATTCCGGATAAACCTTCAATCCAATGTAATTTAATACCAGTTTCACTCTGACTTTAACGTGACATTACAACAAAATGGCCAAAACATATAATGGACAAGAGAGGGAGCTCTTTTGCTGCATCTTCTCTGCAGAAGTGCTCTTGGTTTCCTTAAAATTCAGGGCTGTTTCCAGGATTTCATAACACAGGAAACAGAAGTTATGTGTTCTGCAGAAGATTAGATATTGAGCAATGCTATTACCAAAAAAACCCAAAACAAAACAAAAGCAAGCAAACAAGCTCCATTTGCCTTCTCTTCCAAACAAACTGATTTTTTTAAAAGTCACCTTTTCGTACCAAGCTGGAGGGCTTTCCCCCTCTCTTTCTGAAGTGTGGAGACCATAAAAAAAAAAAGATTCTTTTATAAGGGTTCATTACAAAAAAAGATGAAACATAGAGGGCTCTGCCTTTCCCCAATCATCCCTGGATTGCCCAACTAAAAGGCAAACATGTTTCTGCTCCATCCCATTATTGCCTGACTGCATTACCCAAGCTTTACCTTCCCTGGGCTCAGAGCAGAGGATATATTACACCAATAAAGATCAAATTGCAAGAACTGGGCAGTTTGACCTGCTAAAGCTGTGGTGCTTTAGCAGTCCAGTTGCCTCGGACTCAGATGCTCTATAATTCTCCCATGACAGAGCCATATCAGTGTGTCCCCTCCCCAGACACCCAGCCCTGGACACCCGGACAGGACTGAGGCTCCAGCAGCATCCTGGTGGGGATGGCACAAGCTCATGTGATGTTCAGCATTGCTGGCATGCCACATCTTGGTGAGAGATCTTCTCCTGGCAAGCATCTACTGCTGCCTGACTTTTGAGAAGGTGCAACACCACCACTGCTACCCAAAAGAAAACAGCCCCAGAGCAGTGAATGTCCCATGTTTCCCACCTAGTGCCTCTTCAGGTCTGGAAGAAATAATGATAAAGAATGGAATGAACAAATGAAGGATGAGCAGGATCACTGAGCAAGACACAGCATGCTGGGAAGGGTGTGAGGGAGCACACATGGGGCTTTCCCAAATCCAGCCACATCACTGTCATCTGGCACAGTCCTGACTGCAAACCCAGAGCCCACTCTACCCAGTAGATTTTGTGCTGGATCACAGTGAGGAAAGGATCAGGCTTTTGAAGAGACGAATGCATGGTTCGAACCTGTTAAAACTGGTAAGCATTTAGCTGATGTTCACTACACCTAGCAGGCCATTTGGGCGTGAACTTTGTGCTGGATTTTAAGCTGAGACATGTTTGCTCAACAGAGAGACAGCAAACCCCAAGCTCTGAGGGAGGATGTGAATTTTAAAAACATTCAGATTTCAGGAAAACTGCAGCAGTTGCTTCATCTGTGTCCATGCCTACTTAAACTCCCTCTTCCAAAACAATCCCACCCAGAGATAGCTGCTGTCCTGGGAAGTGCTTTACCTCAGCACAACTTGTATTTTGAAGAGACAGACTGCAAGCTGTACTTGTAATCAGGTTTTGTTTCACTTTTTTTCTTTCATTCCTAATTGTACCATTTGGTGAATGTCTGACTAAAAAACACCAGACACCTATTAATCACAGAATCACAGAATGGTTTGGGTTGGAAGGGACCTTTCAAGGTCATCTAGTCCAACCCCCTTGCAGGGAGCAAGGACATCTGCAGCTAGAGCAGG
>JAAGNO010011380.1:27245-61125 GCA_033439905.1 Ceryle rudis
GCAAAACAGAAGACAAAAAAATCCAGAGAGCTTGCAAAACTAAAATGCATGTGTGGAGAAGTGAGCCCAAACCGAACAACTGAGGATGGCGAGCACTGATACAAAGGATATGTACCTCATCACAGCTATTCCCAAAGAGAGATTTTCCTGTTCCTATTTGAGGTCAGGATGCGTACAACAACAAGCCAACATATGTAACCGATTACAACAAACACAAGGGAAGGGTGTGGGCAGCTACCAAAAGCCAAGAAGTGTAGGATGTCACAAGCAAACATACAGCCTGGTGGACCCACAGCGCTTCTCCAAGCAGAGGTAAAACCTTTCCTGCACAGAGACAATGGTAATCTTGGACCATTTCATAATGTTTGTCAAAGGATCTGGCATTGCATGAAACATAAGTGAAGTTCCTGCTCCCTCGGGCTGAACTATTAAGTCTTGCGACATGTTCAGGAGGTCAATATAATAGAGCACAGATTGGTTATTTATCCAGAGCTCCATGACAAGTATGTAGCAAAGCTAAATGCAGAACTGAAGCCAACAAAATACTTCTGCAAATATGGCCCAACTGACTTTGTTATGCAGATTTTAATCACAGTAGTACAAAATGGTTCCACACAGACCTAAACCGTTCACAGCACTCTCCTGGAGATAAGGGGAAGCAGAAGGTGGGGGATCACAGGCACATCAGGCTGAACTCTGCAATCCTGGGCAAATGTGCCAATCATTAGACCTGTATGTACTAACCATCATCTCCTCCTCAGACTGTGTTTGCAAAGACAAATGGCTAGGTGCACAAGATCTGCACACTCAACACCTACAAGGAACTTTGTAGTCCTTCCTTTTCTGACAAGTTCCTCCCTTCACCATTTTTTTTACCACATCTTATTCTTCATCTGTTTACCTAAGATGTTATTCTTCACAAGGACAAAGCTTGAGGAATGTCAAAAAGGCTGCGCCCCAAAAGCACATAGGTAGTACAATGAAGAATTTATCCTTCCAATGTACCATCAGCTGGTGCATGTGACGGCAGGTGAAAGAGCAAAGCTTCTTCCACCTGCTTCTCGGGCTGCTGCTCCATAGAAGGGATTGCCTTCCACAGCCATGGAAGGGTGGAGGGAGATGAAGAGGAAGTCCTATGTCTTGCTGGTTGCACAGCTCCCCCTCGGTACAGGATGTTGCACATCTTCTCCCAGATGTCTGGAGCCTGTAGGTTCTTTGTTTCAAATTATTTCTATCAGTTCTGGAACTGAAAGTCTGATGTCCTGCAGACATGTATTTTGTGACTGATCTAAGCTTGTTTAACTCTCATATTCTTTGCAAATTCTCTCCGTTGATAGATGCCTGACAATGTAATGCTGCATTCAGGGAACTCAGAGAAAATGGCCCTTTTCTTTTTCCACTCACCTACTCTAGTGAAACTTCAAGAACATGGTTATTTTTGAGATCCCTCTGTCTGTCAGATGCAGTTAGAAATGAAGGGTCAAAAACCCAGAGAGGCCGAGACTCGGACAAAGACTATTCTGCGCCTGCCCAAAGAGACTAGAAGAGTGTGTGGCATGTCTCCACAGAAAGCAGTTCATAAAAACGCTTCTCCCATTGCTGTTTCTCTCTCTCTCTGTCTTCAAAATCAGTTACAACAAAGGCACTCACTATTGTCCATGAGGTTTCTCATCAGGTTTCTGTCTCTGGAAGGCATCACTTTTCCACAGAGCACTGGATGAAATCCAAAGTACAAATTATGAGATCCGTATGAGGGAAGCAGATGTTTCTAAGCAGTGTTTATGGGGAACAGCAAATCTTTGGGGAGACATTGAATTACATTTTCTTTAAAGCAAATACTTAAACTGTACAATAAATATCCAAAATATAAATCCCAAGAATAGAGAGATAGAAACAAAGGTGTCTGTATCTTTGTTAAAAAAGGTTAAAAAGCACTTACATAGAAGATATGCGTTTCAGTGGCTCGATACGTCAGGTGAGTGGTGTGGATTTCAGTAATCTCCTCTGACCAGAGAGGTTGCAGTGGGAAGCATAGCATCTTCAGCCATCCTGGAGCTGCACAAGGCTGCCCCAACTCCCCAGACAGAGCTGATCGTGCAGACCTCACCACCCCATCCCTGCAATCATTGACCTTACACTAGCAATTTCAAAGCCAAAAGGAGAGAAACCACTTATAAGCAGAGCAGCTTGCTCCCATTTCAGGGAGTGATGCTGTGTTTGCGGCACTGGTTTGGTGCAGTCACAAGCTATCTCTCAGCCTTTGAAAAAGTGTCAGGTGGGGTATCTCCTGAACTCTCTCAGGATGGCTTTTTTTTTCTTGCAATGCAATGTCTGAGACTAGGAACTCAGCCAAGTGAGGGAATGGAGCTCTTCTGACCTTTTGTTTTGTAGTTCCTTTTATTTTCTCGTTGTTTAAAATCAAACTGTACATCAGCATTTTTTGCTGGGGAAGAAATTAACCACATGGGAGGAACATTCATCTCCTGAAGGACAGTCAACAGTTGCCAGCTGAGGAGCAGATGGCTGGCACCCACTTGCACAGTAGCCCTGCAGTCTTGTTCGAGAGGTCATTTTGGCTTAAGAAGCCATTTCTGCTTTGGAGAGCTTATTCTTGTATGTAGATACTAGACCCACACTTCAAACTATGTATTCATCATTCTCCACTCAGAAAGATCATGTGAAGCACTGGCAGAGCTTAACGGAAGCAAAGTCTTTGAAGCACTACACTCGAGGCTTCCTTTTCTATGCTATTAACTGAATGCTTCTGTACTGGCCTCCGTCTCCTCCTAAGCCTTCTCAAAATAAATAGATGTCATCACATAGTTGGTTAAGTGTACAACCAATAGAGAAGAAATCATTCAGAAATAATCAGCTACATTATCCAGAAGAGGAGAGGCTTTTCTGCTCCACATACTGGAAAATATCTGTATAATATGGGTATTGGAGAGGGGCTCAAATTGTCAGGTGACTCCACAGTCAGCCAGACTCACGTGATAACGTAAGAGATGTGAAAACACCTGGGGCTGGCTCTGAGGCAACTGTGTATGGCAGAGTGAGCCTGCAACCTGGATAAAATGCTCACAGACATATCAGTAGTGACCGACTCCTAAAAAAAAAAAAGTGATGGGATGACAGATCTTCAAAGTGGTCTATTTTACAGAGTCAACACATTTATTGTAGCAATTGGTGTGCTCCAGAAGTGTTCATATCTGTTGCAATATGCTAGTGTAGAGGTATTTATGGCACGTCAGATAGAAGGCTAGTTAATAGGTCAGCGTGGCAGGTAAAGTCTTACATGTTAATAAATTAAGACAGATAAAGTCAGGCAAAAATCTTCATCAGAAATGATTCTGTGTCCAAACTGAACCAAGGTACTTTCAGAGCCTGTGGAAAAAAAATCCTTCATAGAATTAGTACTTGTATCTTCTATAAGGCCAGCTCAGAAGTCTTATTGCCAGATATCTGGAATGAAGCAGGATCCTCCTTGTCCAGAGTTTCTAACATAATTTCTTGCTATTTCTTAAATTGATCTAATATATGGTCTTTCTACTCAAGTTAGGGAAAACTGCACCTATGTCTATTGAGGTCATGCTAGAGAAATATTCTGATGACTCTCCGGGATTAACTATATCCTTCACAAGCACAGTTTTACACTACTGTTTCTTGAGACTCAGCTGATACAAGGTAGATAGTAATTGCTATGTTGGACAGGATCTGTAAACGAAGGGTGAACATAATGCAGAATGAGGAAAGCCAGAATTGTTCTGTAATGTACTATTTCACTGCACAAAGCAGTTAGACTTCCAGTATCAAATGCTGGAAGCATTTTCAAAAGAACATATGTATTCTGCTGATCTCTTTGACAAACAGTTCCTGAAACAGAAAGATGTAAAACACTTATGGAAAACCAACTGCCTGTCCACACTTACATCCTTCGTCCGCCACTGCTCCATCTGCCTTTACATACAGCACTAGGAAATGATCTATCTTTTCCCCAGCATTACAAAAGCAAATAATCTCTTCCCTAATATCACCCAAGTTACCTGTTAGTTCAGACTGCTGCATCTTTCTCCTCTACACTGGTATTCCCTCTTTATCCCTCTGTTTCAATCCTGCTTGGATAGCAGCATCCCTCTGGCATGGGAACCCTTCCCTGCTTCATTTCACTATGCTCCAGAGTGCCACCAAACTGCTTTTAAATTTTTTCAGAGGGATTTAGCTTCAAATCTCCAGGCCTAGATTTTTTTCCTCTGGGCACCATCCCAAGGGAGTGCTGTGAAACTTAATTTAGCCATCACACCTGCAAAGCTGCAGTATATTGACAGAGTCCACTAAAACTTCTGGGGTAGGATTACATTTTGTGCACAAACACTTTTCCCTTTGTATTCTTGCAGAAAGCAGCTACTGAGGAAGCCGGTTTAAACCAATGCTATCCCAGTAAATACTGCCTTTCCCAATAAGCATCATTCCTCCAACTGATGAAGAATGATTATATAATTAACACTTTATATGGTATTTTGGTAAAATCTTTTGGGGGAGATAGCATGAATTTGTTTAGTTCATGCATAGTTAAGATTCCCTTTAACTCAAAAGAAATCTTTTAATTTTTTTATAAATAGAGGCTTTCTAGTTTTCTTGGACGCACAGACAGACCTCAAAGTATAAATCAGGACAACTTTCTGAGTCTACAAAGATTCAACAAGTAATATCAACAAGAGATGGTATTTTTTTCAGGGAGAACTAGAAAAGGGTCTAATACTTTTAAACCATTTTTAGATGAGATCACTCTAAAGTGGCAGCTTTGGAAACTACCAAAATACCAAACTTTTTTCCTTCCTTGGCTCCCGTTATGGTTAGAGAGAGCTTTCTGTGAGGCCCAACAGCAAGAACAAATGGGCAAAGGCAAAGAAAACAGATTTGTCCAGTGGACAAATGAACTACAGAGTTGTAAGGGGAGAAATGAGCATGAGGTGGGGGACAAAATGCATGTGTTGTTATTGCTGGAGTGGAACTGGAAGCCACGATGGGAGATGGAGTTAACCAGCTGCCATTCACAAGTGTGCATCACCCTCTTCTTCAACCCTCTGGTGCTCAGTAGCAGACTACTATTTCCACCAGGAACAAATCCTATCTTTCAACAGGGATTGGCTTTCATGCACTGAGGGAAGCCAGAAAGGACACGTGTAAATTCAGTGTAGAGGGGGAAGTATCTTGTAGTCTGTGCCCAAGATCTACTCTCCAGCACCTCAGAGCACGAGAACAAACTGCACTAAAAACTACCGGCAGATCCAGTTTGGAGAGAACTGGAAACAATTCCTCATCATAGAATCACAGAGACACATGCTACCAAAACAGAGGCCGGCTCGTTTGGATTAGCTGCAGGGAGAGCCAGTAGCCCATTTCTGACAGTCACCCTGGGGGTCTGCTCTGCTTCTGTCTCCCTGGGCACCGGCTGTAAAGGTTTTGTTTTCTGTTCTCAGAGAAAATGACTCCTGCTAGACTGCTGTAAACCTATCCTGCTCAAGGACATCTTGTTTGTGTTAATCCTGTAGATTAAGCACACAGCTTTTCAGTTGTGGCTTTTCTGCTATTGTTACCAGTAAAGCCCTTACAAGGCTTGTGGGCCAACTCACATTAACTTCAAGGCTGTCACTGCGATAGCATGAACAAGGAAGAACCCTCAAGAATGATGAGAACTGACTCTCACACCAAATACTCTACATTAAAAAAAAATAAAGGGTGGAAAAGAATTGCCTCCTGTGATCTCTGCGTTGACGTATCTCAGCTGTTACTGGCAACAGGAGACACCAACGCTGAAGCTTGCCCACTTGTGCAAGTAAAGGGGCCTGGCATATGCTGCAAAGGGAGCTCAGCAAGAGCTGGAGTCTCCAGGGACCCTGAGGCAAACCTGTCGCTTGGGCTTAAATCCACTGAGCCGTCCAGTGGGACACTCACACCAAGAGAGATAGCAACAGTCAGGATTTCCAGCAGCACATAGAGACGTGCTATTGCACAACCTCCCCTCCTGCATTTGGCTTACTGTCACACCAGGGGCTTGGCTAAGCTTGCAAGTGTATATTAAGTCATCACTCAAGCACCAGGCATTTGTTGGCTTACTGTTAATTATGAATGGCGTTACCTGTAAAATATTCGCAGAAGGTTCCATGTGGGTAGAAAAGCATAAATGACTATGTATTAAGGGATAATTTTATTTTTACAAATATACAGGAAATTAATAACAGCTGGGCTGTAAAATACTTCTTTGTATACAGTGTTTTTAATATGAGTTCCATCAATTCCCTGGACTTCAGTGTTCAGTGAAGCCTCAGTACCAAAGAACTGGCTTTTAGGCAGTGTTTTCTTGGAATCAAAGCTAGCTAAAGCATTCATGCTAACAGCAGGATTTTCACAAGCTTTGCTCATTTTACTTATTTTAGACAGTTAATACACTTTACAAACAGCTTGTGATATTTTCAAAAGAGCAATAAATCATGCAACAGATTTATGCAAGAGCTACATTCTGCACCTCATGTTTACCCTGTAGCTTAGGCTCTTGTTGAACAAGATTCAGAAGCGCCTCACTTTAAGTACAGTTGATCTCAGGCTAACAACACAGAGACTGAAACACCATTAGTACAGAATCTCATGTTTACTGGTCTCACTGCTACTGTGAGCATCTTTAACATATCAGAGCACCCTACTGCTGGATGCACCTTTTGTGAACACTGCACAGAAATGGGAAAAAATATCTCCAAGTTTTGTACCTGGTACATAGAGTCTTGCTTGCAGTGATGGTGCTGGGGTATCCGCAATTTCAGCAAGAACAAATTCTGCACTTAGAGAGAAGAACTTCCTATGTCTGTGTATTTCAAACCAAATAGTCTACTACAAATATTTCTGGACTTCTAAGACTGGTTAGTCCATATTTTCTTTGCAAACAGAACCTAACCTTGCCCAGAGTACTTGATGGTACCACTGTCATTCCAGGATTTTCAAACTGGGATTTGGCCCTGCTCCAAAAATGCAAAAAAAAAAACAAAAACCAAAAAAAAAAAAAAAACAAAAAACCCCAAACTTTGGATGCCATCAACCCAGGGATGTTTTGGACTCTGCTAATAATTCCCAGCAGAAAGTGGCCAGGTTTGGCTTCTAGTGACTAATGAAGCTGTCATACACCATTCCTTCCTGCTGTTTAATAATGCTTTCAAAAGAGCCCTTTATGGAGATGAATAGTATAGTAGTGCTGCAGCTGAGGAACTGGCATGCTGTCAAAGAAAACAGAGGCCAGTTTGCTATGCATGGCACTGTATTTTTCATTATACTTCACAAAGACTTGTTATTAACTGAAAATTAATTCATCATTAGGGGATAGATATTATTTAATAAATAGTTCAGTACTGTTTTGAGACTTTGTTCCAATAGTCAGATTTCATTATAGCAGCAAAATTGCCTGTTACTCTAGATATTGATACAGTCTTCACACTCGCTTAGCTCCTGAATTTCAGAGGATTATATCAGCCCTACCAACAAAATTGAGGTGGAAATGCATTTCATTCTTTTCACTTTCTCCTCGGTGATATATAGATATGTACACATGCTACATATAGCACACTGTTAATAAAGGTGGCAATTCAGCCAACTCAGTGATGAAATCAACAGACAACTCCTGCATTCAGATCCAGATCTCAGCTTCTACTCTGTTGGTGATGTAATCTCAAGTCACACATGTGATTTTTATATTCCTCAATTGCTTTGTTGGTCATCTCAGGTAATTGTGGGGCACAGCAATATTACAGCTGTGCAGAAACTCATATCAGACATTAGTCCCAGCCTGTAAAAACTTACAGGATGTTTTTTTTCTACCCAGGTGTAAGTCCACAAGTCTCCTACCTCAGTGCTGTGTTCTGGTTTGTCTCAGGTGATTTCACCTATTTATGAACTCTTGGGGGCCTTCAGTAGCAGTGCTGAGATGTGATACACCTCTACTCCCTTCTACTCTTGCTGCAAATCATCTGAGAAAATCAAATGCTCTCCATAGCCTTACAAGTAATCTTCACCACATGCTTTCAGCTGTAAAGCAGGGAGACAAGAGACTGACATATCTTATCAGGTCTCCACACAGAGCTCCATCAACATCAGCCAGAGCCCAAGATGAGTCCAAATGGTTTGCAGGGTGTGTGTTTTAACACAGTTGGCTTTCAGAAGCTGCAGCGAGAGATCATAGGCCTTATCTGCACAGGGAAGTTTAATTGAAATAGTGCAGTGAGCTTGCTTTAGAGTACCTTGGGTTTGCACAAACCCTACTTTAACCTTTTTGATCATTTGCCAGTATCAGAGCTGGTATTGCATAGATCTAGCTTGTCATCTCTCTGATGGAGAATACTTCTGATCACTTGAAATCAGTATAACCCTTGTAGTTCTGCATTTGGAAAGTTAACTACTGAGTAATACAGGGAAGCATTCCATCCTGCACAAAGATTCACTCTACAATCTTTCTTATTATGCATTCCCTTATCCTAATCGGAAGGTGCAGAGCTGAAGGACTAGAAGTTAGCTAGAACGCCTATCATTCTTTTGTGACATACTCTTTTAGTTACTGCAATTTTAAAAATGCTGGCCTAGAGGTCCCAGTGCCAGATATCAGACTGCTATATGTATTTGGAGTTACACAGGCAGATAAATTTGGCTCAGCTGCTTTTGATGCTGAAACCAGCTAACTGGAGAGGAATTGCAGGAGAACTGAAATCAGGCGGTTACTTCTGTGAAACATCTCTCCAGCAACTTCACTCAGTAAAGTGTTACTTCTGGCTTCCATCAGCTGGCAGCTGGCAATTTAGATAGAGTACTTGAAACCACCAGGGTCACCATCCTTAAAAACTGTAGAGAGCTCACACCAGAACTAACATGTCAAAAAGCATTCAAAGCCTACACCTCTTCTCTCAAACTCAGATCTTGCCAAGTAGAAATCTAAAGTTCCCAGGTATAAGGGACCTCTGAACCTCTTAGGCAGAAAGGGGGTCATCTGCATTCTCCTCAAAACCACTGTCATGGACCATTTTTTTATTTGATTGGGTTTTAATTGTTTTGTTTGCAGGATGTTTTTGTTTGGTTTGGGTTTTTTTGTTTGTTTTTTAAAAGTGGGCTTGAATCAAAACACGTTTATTTTGTAACTTTCATCATGTGTTGAAGCTGCCAGGTTCCACAAAAGCCCAGAAGAGAGAAAAATAAAGATGTTCTTCTGTTTATTGTAAGAAGGCAAAAATGCATTGTGCATTAGGGAAAACACTAATAGAAGTATCATTTTTGGTCAAGAGGGCTTCTGAGAAGTTCTGCTGTCTAAAGAATATCCTTGTAACTGGGTAGTCTACAGAGTGGATCATAAAAATAAATGAGAACCAATAACACCAATGGCCAGCCAACCAACTCTACGTATCATCTACTAGCATTCCTACAATACAGTCCATTAACATCCCAGTTTATGTTATAATATGGGTATTCCCCAACATTATATAGTGTGTAGACAACATCTTAATAAAACCTCCCTAGTTTGTGGAAATCTCCCATTCCATTTGCACTGACCGTATATCTATTTATTCATGATCCCAGTACATCTTTTTGGCAACCAGAACAGTGTCTTACATGGATAAGTAATATTTGGAAAGCATCCACAAAATTCCAATTGCCTCTAATGCAGTCAACAGCTGGAAACATACAGACAAAACAATTCAAGAGAGACCACCAGCAAGCACTGCCGGCCAGAATTTCAGGGTTGTTGATGTAATGATCTCAGCACCTGAAAACTAAACAGGGTGCTGGATGAAACATCCCCTGGAGGCTTGTGGGCACTTCTAAACACAGTGATTTCCCTAGATAAGCATTCTTCCCTTTATGCCAGCAGCAAGTCACCCAGTACAAGGGCAGATGACACTGCCATTGACAATTCTGTCTTTGGACTGAAGCTTAACTCTTTGATTGCTGAAGGCTGTGACCTGATGGGCATCAGGGCACTCAACTAGGTTCTGTTCTGGCTGAATTTTTCTGTTCTGGCTGAATTTCAATAGTATGATTTTGAAGGGAAAATTTTATGTTAGCAGTATCACAACTGCTCACAACACTCATGCAATATTCTGAAACCCAACAGAAAGCTCTGTTCTTTAACATTACAGTAGGTGCAGTCATCTGTTTTTATCTCAGTCTCCTCTTACAGCTGTGAGGCTCCACTGATATCAAAGTATTTGAATTTCATCTGGGGAAAATGCACTGAGGAAACACAGCATTACACATAGAAAGTTTTAAAGGGATTGTCTGGAAAATATGATGGCTAAAAGAAAGACAGTTGCTTCTAACGAAGCTCTGATGGGATATGTGAAACAAAATCCATGCCCTTTAGTAGATTAGATTTTCTTTGGATCTAACTTTTCCATTGGAAATTGTGCAAACAAGCTAAAACATGTTTTCTATTTCATAAGAGCCCCAGAACATGGTATCAAAAAATTAGCAAGCATATACAATCTTGCTGGGTGCTTGGAGGGGATACCCAAGGTGGATTTTGACCAACAGCTATGCATGAATAGCCAAAAGAAATTAAAAAGCAAGAAAATCCTTACTCTATGATTCTCTTCTCAATCTCAAGCCCTCTGTCACCACTTCTGTCAGCTCCTCTGCTGAGGAAAAATGCCCAAGAAGTCCATCTGGGTTGGTTCCCACTTGTCCCCCAGAGTATTTGGGCCAGTAACAGCAACATCACATATTTCACTGCAAGGTCTCCATGAACTTTAAACTGCAAAACTGAGGACCAGAGAGCTCACACAGGAACAAGATAGAAGCACAGAGGTTTCAGCCCATGTTATTAAGCAGGTTTTATACTGACACAAGATAAGCATACGAGTTTGAGGTACCTAGTATCTCCTTGGCCTTGTTTCATATGGAGACCAAAGTTTAGGCAGCTTCAGGTATACTTTTTTCCCCCTAAGTTGTCTTTCAGCTCCTCCAAGAGTTTGAAAAAAAAGAAAAAAAACTTCTCAAAAACAATGAGTTTCAACTTCATGTTTGAGCCATGGGCAGAGTTACAAGTAGAGTTCAAAGGCTGTCTGCATGATGGCAGGAGACAATATGCCCCCGGCCTCTGGGGCTACAAGACTTCATTACCCCATCACTGTGCCCTTTGGGAACCAGCAAGCAACTACCAGAGACTGTTCCTGCCTAAAAATGAATTATGCCATCTTGCAGTCTCTGATCATACAAGGATACCGTTAGAGTAGCCTGCTGCAGTGCTATTAAAAAGATGAGACCTGCCTCCAAGCCCACACCAGACCCACATTTAGTAGAATGCAGTGGACCATGCTTTCAGGTGGTGTAAATTGGTAGTGCTGCATGGAAGCCAGGAGAGTCCCATTACACCACCCAAGGGTCTGACCCATACATTATAAGGTGATTATATATGCACTGCCAGTGTTTGGCACAGCAGCTATAAATGTTTTTTACTAAAGCCATGCTTGTTATTTTTTCCTAGAAGATCATTGCTTTCAACTTTAGACCTTCCTAATCCCCTGACAGACGCTTTAACCACAAGTTTGCTTTCAGGCCGCAAGACATGCAAGTGACCACCAATTTCAGTTTCATCCCCAGAGTTTACATTATGGGCTGTTTGCCCACGTTGGAAAGAGTGCCTAACATCAGGATTAAATCAGCTTCAAGGACTTCAGTAGCTGGAAAGTAAGCTGTGCTTCCCTTCTCCAGCATTTTGTCAGATCTGTCTGAAATCTCACTCTCTTCCCCTTAATTGTATTCTGCCCACAGCTACACTTACAAGGTGTCTACTTTTTAACCCTTGAGCACTAGTTAGCTTATGTTGGAAGGAATGAAGTAAAGAAAGAACATCCTAAACATCTGCATGAATATATCCATTGCTTACTTTTTTTCTTAACTTTCCAGGACAACAATCAAGCCCATGCTAGGGAAACACCAGTTAATTCCATATAAACATAGGCCTTAATTTCCAAATGAGTGAACTGCTTTCCTGCTGAATAGCTACAGGGCTAACAGCACAGCTATATCTTACAATGCTACTGAACATCATCCTACATATTACACTTGGAGAAGAGCAGTAAATTGACAAAAGTGCAAACATCAGAAGAGCTGACAAAAGGATTAACACTGAGCAACAGTTCATCAGATGTTTCCACCCTGATGATCCAAGGGTATTTAAAGCAGTAGTTTAGCCATGTGCAGTCTTAAGAAGTCAGTTGTTACACTGCAGCCCTGGATATGATCTGGACTTAAACACAGCTTTTCAGAAGTCACCAGGTACAGCCCAAGGTATAATGCAACACTGTCACCTCAGTGCAAAACACTATAGCTACATTTCGAGTGATATACAAAAACTAGATGGACTGGGGAAACGCATGTTTGGAAAGAAAAAAAATCACAATTTATTTACTTAAAAGACTTTTCTTTGTGTCTATGGATGAAAACAGAGATACAGAGATTGCTTTTTTAATGAAAGGATTTACTTGGCAAAAAAAAAATCATACTCAGAATTAGCTACTTAAGATTCATAAATGAAAGGACTGATTCCATACACCATCAAAGACAGGATGGCTAACTTCAGACTACTTAGCCTTTTGAAATAATATCTCCTCCTAACACTTAACATCTAGATATATCAAAGCATTAAACTGCTCTAATTAACCTTGGGCACCTCTTATTTCACTTAGGTGGTTCAAGAAGAGGAGTTCAAGCCAAAATGAGAGCAGGTGAAATATGTCCCAGCACAGAGCATTCTGTGCCACCATGAGCATTTATGTTTACTTCCATTATGGACAAAAAAAAAAAAAGCTGTGTTCCCTCCAGAGCTGCTGAGGTTATTCAGCATCTCAGAGGAGATACCGAATTCTCCAGCAAGACACTAAGCTAAATAATATCCAGAAAACTCAACATTTCATTTGATATATTCTTCATTTTCAGTCCCTAGGGTGACGAGATGACTGGTGCAGGGATGAAAAGCTAGAAAACAGAAGGATCTGATCATCATTGCATGACAGTCGATAGGAAAAAAAAAAAAAAGCTGTATTGAAACAGCCCTTCTTCCATGCAAACACACTGATCCCTTACAAGTGTTTTGACTGCAAACTACTGCACCCTGCCTTCTCTGCAGCAGATAATTTGTAAATTTGTTTTCTAAAAATCCATTCTGGTTCTACACAAACAACATCATCAGCTAGAAGCAGTTACTTCAATTCATTTGGAGAACTGTAAGAAACAGGTCTAAGAGAAAATGAACATTGTCTGCCATATTATCTCCTTTTTCAGTGGAGCTGACAGGACAGCTGCCTGTTATTACAGCGCACCCCAGGAAATGCTGAGCTGCCAAAAAGCCCAGAGCCAACAAGGGATTAGCAGGCAAACAGAACTCATGCACCTGGGAGTCATGCAGCTAGATGTTCCATCTTCGTAAGATAGGATACTTCAATCTCATTTACAAAGAAACAAAAACAAACAGAAATGACTTAATGTAATTGTAATTATGATAAGTATTGGAATAATTTTTCAGTTTTGTGACTAGATTAGGTGGCACTCGTTTTCACTTAATTGGTGTAATCTGTTGAAAGATTTATATAACTGTCATAAATGTAATGCTCTACATTGCATGTTTAAATTGCTCCTAAATAATGCAGGATTGACACCATGTTAAGTGACCAGAACTCTGATGGCTCTAGAGATGTATAAGGTGGGTGGTGCCTAGGACTTAATGACTTCATGTGCCCTGTATAATATAAAACACTTATTTGCTTCACTGATACCTTTTGAAAAGCAAAATTTTTGCTAGACAGCCCTTTCCTCCTCCCACCACTGCATTTGTCCTTCACAGGCATGCTCTCACAAGCATGAATAGTTTCTCTGCTCCAGGATCAGTATGGGCTGGGGTGATGCCTGCTGCCACCCTTTGTGCCCCAGCCTGCACAGGGAGGAAGGTTGGACAACAGCTGCCACACGGAGCTGAGTCATACTCCAGGCAACTCCCTCACCCTATTCTCATGGACCCCTGGGCCCACTGCCACCGGTTCTCAGTGGAATCGGGCTTGTATCCCTACCTCCACAAGAACACCAGCAGCAATATAGACAAGGTTTCTTTTCTGTCATCAGGATGGATGATACATATCCCACTCAGCAGCAATGAACTTCTAATAAAGCTGCTGCACAGTTCACTGAGAAGTAATATATGAGCCTCAGTGTGCACTGGGGGTTAGACAGTTCAGGAGAGATCAGCTGGGGGCTTCTTCCTTACAGCTATGTATCATGCCAAGGCAAACAAGGTAGTAGAAGAATCAGTGGAATAATTAAAAATTCAATAAATTAATTCTGTCTGTATTTTTTATTCTCAGCAGGCTTATGGGCAGAAGTGACAAATGCTTTAAGAAGTTTCAGGACTCAAAAGACAGAAATAAACTCTGAAGTTACTAAAGAAGAGTTGTCACACCCTAGGAAACAGGAGCAGAGACTACCCAGAGAGCACCAGTGTTACCCCATTTGTGGCTGGAGAAAGGGTGGCTTTCAAAATGGAGCCACCACCAACCTGTCAAGGTAGCAGCTATATTGTCAATACCAAGGTTATGCATCACAGGAACTCCTGGGTATAAACTTGTAGGAGAAAGCATGGCGCATTTCAACCAAATAAAGCTTTTCCCAGCCTTCAAGGTTCCTCCCCTAAAAAAGCCACCAACATCTTCAGTCTCTGACTCAAAGAAAATCAGAAGCATAAATCAACAGCTGTGATGGATCTACCATAACAGTCCAAAAGATAGCTTTGATAACAAGAGGTGGCTGTGCAATCGCAGTAATAGCTCAAAGTTTGAAAATGGAAGTTAACAGACAACGCTCTTTCCTCTATTTTTCATTAAGTATTAGTTAACTGTAAGACAGTTTTATTATATTTGCATCATTTCAAGCTTGCTATTGTTACCATAAATTTAGAACTGCTGTCTACTGGATCCAGTGTTTCGCTTCACTACTGAAAAGCCAGAGCTAGAAATCTATTTTTCTATCCTGCTGTCAGGTCCCTAAGTCCCCTTCTTAGTCCATAACCTGAAAGATGCCCCATCTGCTCCCACTTATTTTATATGATAGTTGAAAAGAGAAATCTGACAGAGCTCATGGTTCTGGAGTTGCACAGATCAGCTAACTCAGAGGCAACTATCTCCCTACCAGGGGGGTGGGAGACCTCAAGGTCATATGCACAGAGGGGGTAACAGCAGCGGCGAGCTGGAGCCCATTAAAAGTACATTTGCATCTATTGGCCTTCCCTTGAAACTCAAACAAGTAAAATGAGTGGTAGCAATTCACAAAACTTCATCAGTCCCATGAGGATATTACATGCAGCCTCTTCTCTTCATGAATCCCTAGTGTTCAATTCATTCCCAGTTTCCTTGCCTAGACAAAATACTAAAAAAACAGAAAACTTGAGTCTAAAAATAACTGTTTTCCCAGTCTCTTAATCCTGCTGAGCAATTTCCCAACTGTAACCTCTTCTTCCTTATGCAGTGTAGCGTGACTAAAGTAAATGTACTCCAGTGCTCACAAATTAACAAAAACCCACATATTTTAATTCCTAAATCAAACTCTGTTACATTGAAACATAGTTGCAATGTACAATTTTCCCCATGTACCTATTGCTCAGCTTTTACAAACAGAAATGAACACAAATCGATTAAAATAATAGTTGCCTGAATGCTTTATAAAAGTGAGGGGTTTTTTCCCAAGAAAATGATACTAAAACGTCAAAGTACATTACTCTTTATTCTGGATGGAGGCCATACAATAAAGCCACTGTATCAGTTTTTCTTGTCACTATATGCAAAGTATAATTGCAAGCCATACCATCAATTATTAGATAAAAGCCCTCACACAGGTAGGCTTTCAGTAACTTTGGGGTTTTTTTCCTTCATTCATTTTACTTTGAAAAGCCTCTAGCAGGAAGCCTTGTGGGAACACAAGATTGACAGAAAACCCAAACTCATTAGAAATCATCTCGAGCAGTGATTATAGGGTGCTGATCTGCCCACTATCTTTCTATTAATTTTTCCATTTCCAGCAACCAGCCTCCAGCATGATGCCTACGGGAAAGAGCTCCAGACTGCACCAGACAGTTTGCATACAGCACTGATGATGCCAAGATTTACCTTTTCTGAACCCATCAGTCCACTGCACTATTCTCTCAAATAAATAATTTGGAGTAAAAGCTCCCTGTGAAAATACAAAACAAAACAAAAGCTGCATAGGCTTCTTTAAGTTAAGCAGTAAATTAAATGGTAAATACAGTATCAGCTTTCTGAAATTATTCATGCAACAATATACAGGTACAGTTGTTAAAGTATGTGTGAAACATAAGCCTTTTGCCATTCCAGGACAAACGCACAGCTCCATGTCTTGTTGCCTCATGAACTTTTCTGGTATTGCCTGAGAAACTCTTCTGTGCTTTCTAAGATGCCGGACAGTGAATATTTTGGGAGTGGCTTATAAACAGACATCAGTGGTACTCCCTGTCAAAGTGGGATATGCAGATTTCAACCTGCACAATACAGAAGTGGTTTGAACTTCTGGTTCCAGACACTTCCTCTAGCTTGTAAGCTGAAATTGGAAAGCTGTGGTGATGCTGTTAGGACATCCTACAGGTGGGATATTAACAGCAGTCCAGGAGAAGCAGAACGGGCCTTGAGAAAAAAACTAGACTACAAAGAAGGGATGTTATGCAGAAGAAAGCCTGTAGTCAGAAAGGAGGTCACAGCTGCCTTGCATTTTGGAGAAACAGGTGGCCTTTTGCTTTTTTTTTTTTTTTTTTTCCCTCCTTAGCTTCTTACATGGTTTCTGTGGCCATAAAACTCCTTGGTCTGGATTTTCAAGAACTTTCAGTACACCTCCAGACAGGGAGAGTCAGGCAAGGCAGCCTGAAGTAAGCTGACCTAGGTACAGGCAGCTGACAAGCCACCACAACACAGAATCCAGACAGCACAGGTACCTGAGGTACTGCACTTGAAGCTATGGTACCACCTGAAAGCCCCTGTCACTGTCTGTTGAAGGTGGGCACCCATGAGAATTGACATGAACTGAAACCAAAATTTCCATGTACTCGAAGTCACCTACTGCTGATTCCTGACCTACTAATTCTCATCTCCCCTCTCACATTCTGCTTTTGTAATTGCATCTACAGTGGGTGCTGGCCCCCTTCTAAAGCTGCTAAAAAATCAGAATCTTTTGTCCTGAAGCTGCTTGGAGAGAATATCGTAGCAACTGCAATCCTAGACGGCCTTCCTCTAACTTAGAGCTGGCTTTCCAACACTAACTCGCTTCATGTTACTAGGCAGGAAACATCTGTCTCTCTTTTCTCAACCAAGTTTTCCTTATGAAGTAGTCCTGAATGTGCAATTTTGGGTCAGTTTGGACATATACTAGCAGATGAGATATCTTTAATGTACTATATAAGTTGGAAGTGAATTACACTGGAATAACTTCAGGAGGTCCACCTAGTAATGGTTCTCAACACACATGGAAGTAATTTATTTCAAAAATAGGAGAATCTGAGTACATTTGAATGGGCGGGTTTTTGGTTTGGGTTTTTTGTTTATTTGTTTTTTAAGGGCTTTTTTCTGCAATATTCTCAAGTAGGCATTTACCTAAGAATTACAAGTCAGATACAGATTGTGCTTGAGAGGATAACTACTCATGTTTTGATATCAGAGATTAATTCCCTTCTCTTCCCAGTGGTGAATTTGTCTAATGTATACAGAGGCATATGGCTGGAGAAAGGAAGCCTTTTACTTCAAGCAATGTGATTCACACAGAGTCATGGACAGTACATGACAAGTTGCAGTAGATATCCCTATGGATTTACTTTACCCTGTGCTTGCAGGTAAGACTAATATATAATCTTTTTGCAGTATTGACCCTTACTGGGTAAAGTTTCAAACAGTGTAAAACAAAACCATTAAAGCATACTTTGAAAAGTAACTTCTAGGACCTTAAACTAGCTGAAGTCTTTAAAAATAATTAACTAGAAGAGAAACTTGAGCACTAAATTATGTTGTGACCTAGATACATATATATATTGCAGTGAGATTTCCATTGGTTTGCACCAACTTAAATAAATGACCAAGTTAGGTTTAAATGATCCAGAAAAGAAAGTGGTTTTTTCATAGTTTTCCTTCACCGAAGAGACTCATTTGCCTACTGAAGAATTCTTTTTCCTTCATCTTTTAAAGTATTACAAAGCAGTGGGGTCACAAACAGTGACTAAAAATGCTATTAGGCTATGTTCACAGTTACTGGGGAAAAACAAAACATACTTTGAAGAATGTGAAAGTTAAAAAAAATGTCATCCTAAAACCAGGCAGTACATATCCTTTTTTTCCCTCTAATGAAGAAGGGTGAGGCACCTAGCCACACCACTAGTCAGACCATTTCTAGATCAAAGTACAAAATCAGATAGTTGCTATAATTTCAAAAAATGCTTCAGCCTACACAAGTGCTCCTCCTGGAAAAGCTTCTATTACAAAAAGGTATCAATAAGTAAGTGCAATAAGTGTCAGGAGTTCAATACCAATTTTGCATTCTATTGTGAGAAGAAAAGAAGACAAAATTACAGTCACAAGCAGAAAATATTCCTTTCCAAGGCCATATAAGTCTATGTGTAGAAAGCTGGTAGTACTTACTAAAATTACTAGAAGTATTTCTTACTATTCAGTATTTAAGATAAAATACTTATACGTAGGCTGCCTTGTGACTTCCTGTATGAACACACCTTTTACCTTCCTCTTTTCCGAAGTAGACACACCAATATACTGAGGCATTAAAAGGGGAAAAAAAAAAAGAAGACAAACCAACCACAAGACAAGAGACTTGGGTGCTTTCAAAGAAAAAAAGGCCTTATCAGAATTTTTCAGTAAACTTGTTGCACTTCACTTACAAGGTTTACTTTTCAGACTGGTAGAATTAGCAGTCAGCTAACCACATTGTGGTATTTAAACCCATGGCCATCTCCATCCTGTCAATGCCATAAAAACTGAGTGTATCAAACACATTTCAGTCAACACACAAAAGGAGGCAACCACATCTTTAATGCACCTTTCTAACTTCCACTGCTCCCTTGTATTTGTGATTGAATATGGTATATGGGTCTTTCACAAAACAGCTCTTTATTTTGGTATTCAGTAACTCTCTCAAACTGAAGCCACTTCTCAGTTGCAGCTGCAAATTTATGTGCAGTTCTGGATAAGCAAATCTTCTTCACATAACCAGCCCTGCAGCATTGCATGACCTGGACAAGATATCCGCTGAGCAAGGATACAGAGCCATACAACTGATTTGTTCATGTTCTAAATACTCAGAGCAGAAACTATTTCTAATACAGAATCATTTAGAAGCCTTAACGTGCCTGTTGCATTCAATCTGTAGTGACAATCTTGATTTCTAATCCACAGGATCCTGGCCTCCCTCTAGTGCATGGGATGCACTTTCTTGCAGTGGAGCAGAACCCCATACTAAAGTAGCTGTCCTAAGTAAGAGAAGTGCAAGAGCAGAGGTAGTCATACAGTCAAAGATATTGGGTATTACTGGGAACACCAGACTTTGTCTCTACAGTTCTGACATGAAACAAAATTTCATACTAAAGAGCTTAAAGCTTGTGGGGTTTTCTTAAAGTGTTCTGAGCAAAGATAAAGTAGAAAATAAACAGTATGCAAACATAAATCACTAGAGAGCACCACAGCAAGTACACGCTTAGAAGCCAAATTATGCAATTTTAAGTCAATCTTTTGACTGCTTGACTCTGCAGTTTTGATGTAGCTCTTTCAACTCATATTTTATGCAATATAAACCATATAGCATATATTGCTAATCAGGGAGCAATTTCTCCAGTGTTATTCAGATAAAATTCAGTTGCCTTTTCTGTTTCTACATGATGACCAAAAGCTTGCTAAAGCAAATTGATATAACAAAAGTGCTTGCAAGTTAAAGTCCTGAAGGAACGTGCCCTGTGTGCTTGGTTACAAGTTAGTATATACACCTCACGATAAAACCCAGCCCTTTACCTGTTACCTTTTCTGCTACAGATGCGATGAATCCCATCCTGCTTTCTGAAAAAGAAGTGGTACTTAGGACCAAGGTATTTCCACATCATCAGTAGGACACTCATTGCTTTGCTAACAGGTATCAGTATAGGAGGTCAGAAACTGAGCACGGGGAGTGGGGCAGACAACACACAAACACCACCAGCTGAAAGCTCAGCCCATCCCTTAGGCAGCTGTAGAAATGCCAGCAGTTACCTCAGAAACAAGAAGCAGCTGGGTTCAGTTCCCGGTTCATCTTTACAAAGCAAACAAGGAGAGGGAGGGTCTTAGGGTGTTATACAATGAAGGGGGTTTGATGGGAGAATAAGCGATGCTGGAGGAAGGTGTAGAGTTAAAAGGCTGTCAGTATGACAGTTGGACAATCAGTCTAAAAGGCCTTGTGGTTAGTTACTGAAGGGCTGGGGGAGAGTATTGTCAGGTTAAAAAAAAAAGTGTGTTATCAAAGCAGAAGATGCCCAATTTGGCTGTGTTAACGAGGCATGGTTTCTTTGGGAAACACCAGCAAGAGCCTGGTGATAGTCACAACTGCAGAAAGCCAGTCTGGAGGTGAACCTTTCTGTTCTGTTTATTCAGTCTGTTTCTTCCAGGGCACCCTGCAGATGGGGGGATAAGAAAAGATCAGAGGAATTTTTTCTACCTGCCCTTTATCTTCCTAGCACACAGTCATATATCTGTAGTTGCCATGTGTATAGCTAATAATGGAGCTTAGAAGAAAGGGGAGGGGTTGAGATGAAAAGAATTGCTTAGTAAAGTATTGTGAATGTTCATCTTCTTTTTCTGTCTCTTAGTTATGTGTGGGGAGTGACCTTGCCTGTATAATGATCTATTTGCAAGTTTGTTACTGGAAATATCATTTGTACAAAGAACATTTATATATTTTCATGTACACTTCTGTAGGGTGGCTGAACAGGTAATTGTAAAACCACTGTGAGCTCACAGCACTACGATCCATTCAGGACCATATGACACCAGTCATATATACACAGGTAACAGTGGGGTTCCCCTTTAAAAAGAAAGAAGCATTTTTCCTTTTATTTTAAATACTACTATTCTGCATGATCCATATTTTGTGCTGGTTTTAAGTATGCATTCAGGATCTTTATTGTGGCTACACTTTCATAAGGAGAATTAATCTTATGGAATCATTTAACAAAGCAGATGACATGAAGGTGCCTCTCCTAAGGGAGAAGACAAGTGATTTCCTGTTCCACATAAAATGAATGGGGAAAGATAATATCAAGGCCAAGAGGCAGACAGAATCAAATCTCAGTTTGTATTCATGATTCATTCTTAGGTGATGAATGAAGCAGCACACTTCCCAATATGTAAGTCTTTCCTCCATGCACTTGGTTTTGCATCATTCGCAGAGTCAAAACGATTAAAAAGTATTTCACCCTCATACTCCCTGTAGGAATTCACATGCTCAAGTAACTCTGTTCTCTCTGGAACACATTAGTTTCACAACAGGTAAGCAGAAAGTGAAGACACTGAGCAATCCAGGAAACGATGCAACACCTCTCATTGCTGGATGGGATATATGGCCTTGATCTGAAATAAAAATATTCTACCTCTCTGTACAAAACTATTTCCTAAATTGTTGTAGATGTACTTCTGCAAGAGTTCAAGGAGACATCTCAAAAAAAAATTCAAACAGCTCACAGTAATTATGCAGTGCTTATTAGGAAGAGGAAAGCTGAAGACTATATGAACCGTTATGGGTAACTTTCCCATCTTTTATCTCCATAGACTTTTCTCAATTCCACTAGGCAAAGAAATCTGCTAGCATATCCTGTAGATTCATACCATAATTGACACTCTTTAACTGTAATCAGCCATATAGCACATTTTACGAAGAGACAGGGAACTATATGCAAATCTGACCAAGTGTCTTCATTTAAAACTGCACCATCAAACCCAGGTCATTCAGCCCTTTATGGAAGAAGATGAACTTAGGAGATCTATTTTCCATTCTTTGGCTTGATACAGCTGTTAGTGCTGTTGCTAAAAGCCGGTATTCATCTTTGAAGATAAGCTGCCCACATGTCTTTCTGGGGTTAGCCAGATGGTCATAGCACACTACTGATGCACAACTGCAGTGTCAGTACAGGCTGAGTGGAACTAATGAGTGGAAGTGTGGGTGGGATGCTCAATGGCTTAAACATTTGTTTCTTTTTTTCCTTCTTTAGATGATACTGGTGGTCCATGCAGGCTAGCAACCTTTAACTTCAATTAAGGTTGTAGGTGTAGTATTCACACATTTATTTCTTAATGTGTGGATATTAATGAGAGCTTGCCTCATCATCCATCACCATCAGATATGCCATCCTCACTACCCAAACAACATCCAAAAGTACTTCACACAAAAATAAAAGCAGGCTAAGATTTCTCATGTAGTTACTATTAATATAAAATTATTTTAGAGGATAGATGCTTTCCCAGACAGTATTGTTAAACATTATTTAATAAGGATACACTGAATATTGATTAAAAATAGCCTTGCATTTAAAATTTAAAAGCTGTATCTTACAGGTTTAGATTGGCAATGCAGGTGGCCAGGAGCCCTGCACTGCTTGGAACATTGCAGATTCATATCTGATTTTTGGTGCAACTGGTACTTCAGCACTGTTTTTTTTCTAAATGGTGTGATTGTGCTTAATGATGCTATCAACAGCCTGAGAGACAGCAACAGGGAAGGGAACACGAGAGCTCTCCCAGGAGGGCAAGAGCACAGAACCCCAGCAGTGAAATAAGTGAGCCAAACAATCCGGTTGTTTTCTGTCAGAGGCAGGCTAAAACTGACTCTTCCAAAGAAAATGAACCCAACCTTTCTGTTTCTCCAGCAGTCTGCCTTGTCTATACAAAATCTGTTCATGTTACACAAAGTTTCATGAAGAGAAAGAAATCCTTCCTTACCTCTAATAGAGGTCCATTAATTCTATGAAGAAGTTGTCTCCTGGGTGTTTTTTAGACCTATATAAATCACTATCTTAAACACTTTACAACTTCAGTCATCTTTTCACATTAGCACTTCAAAATGGCATCCCATAAACTACCAGCTTAAATAAATACTTAGGAGATACTTCGTGATCATTCATATTTAATTTTTATACTGTAATAAACTAACTAACCAAACTATAACTAACTACATGTCCTTCACTTTGCTAGGTATTTTGTACTCTTCCACTATTTCTCTTTTAAATTTTGTCAGCACTAAGAAAAAATAAGGAGAATTAGGCTGATTTCCTAGGAAAATGAACCATATACAGTCACAGCAGATCTACCTTGGCTCATAGCCTGAACCATAAGGGTTATATTTTTCATTGCCACTCATAACTTTGAGCTTATTTTTTCCAGAGATGAATTCCTGAGTCAGACACCATAGTTCCTGCACAAAATAATGTAACACAGTGTAAAGGGAGAGTTAGGAATACCTGAATGGGACTTCAACTGCCAGCACACTGATTGGAGAGAAGCTGAGGACAACACCCTGGGAACGCCAGAGAAGTATGGTTGCAATTCACTCTGAGACATAGGCTCTACCTTGCACCTTGAGTTCATCTCTTCTCTCTGAGGCTGAGATTCACAGCCTGGAAATCCTCCTCTAGACACTGGCACCTGAGCAGCGCTTCTCATTTTGGGTTTGGCAGAAGAAAAGCAGTGGGATGTGGCTTTTCTTTCCTCCCCCAAAGGACACAGATGCAGTCTTATTTCTGAAAAGTAGTTTCTCATTTTGATTCCACTCTTTCAGCACACGTCTGCCCTTTGTGTACAAAACCAGACTTACCACAGCTGAGACTGTTTCCTAGTGCTCCTTTGCCACTACCCAAACATGTGGAGCATAGAGTGAACCCATTTTCCTTGGTTATTTTTCATATCCCATGACCCCAAAAAGGAACCCCGTATGTATGCATTGTCACATTTGACTACTGTATTAACAGCAGCATTCATTATCTGTACTGATCATTAGTAAACCAGTGGTAATGTTAGTCTTTTGTCTGTTGCAAAACTCTTTCATTCAACTTGAAGAATATGTAAAAAGCCTGGCTTACATTTACATAAGCACCAACTGCATTTTACAGTTTGTTTTTCTCCTCTACAGCCAAAATACCTTCCAAACTGTTCCTGTTGTTGATGGGAAGAGAAAAGTAACTTTAAACCTTCAAAACCCAGTATTTTTTCTAAAGTTTTCAGTCTCGAGTGCATAGCACTAAAGTGGTCGGTATATAACAAAGCAATCACAAGTACTATGACTAGCAGCTTTCAAAAAATTGAAGCTGTCCATATGAAACATTTTTGTCTTAGTTTGGATAATGAAAACCAACCACAAATCATTGCAGTGAAGCACTCATTTTTCAGATTCTCAGTAGGATGCCAATATGGGAGACCAGAAAAATCAGGGTGTCATCATAAAGTGGAAAGCCATCTGCCCCCACCTCCTACTGGTACAACACTTCCTGATGACCATGGAGGTCAGCAGGTCTGCCCATGCAGGCAATGGCCTCAAAAGATATAGACCCTTAGGTCAGTAAGGCAGCATGGCCTGAAAATCCAAGATACGGAAGTAGGTTTTTGTATCATTTCTTATGATTTCTGTTGAAGCTTCCAATTTTTAGAAGAAAACTTCATCGAATTCATCCTTCTAGGATCATATTGACAACAGCATGAATTATTTCAGTCCTCAGAAACTAAGTAGCACTGGGCCTTAGTTATTCTAGGTAATAACAGCATTTATTAGTTCCATGGCATGCAGCTAGACTAGTCTTACCCGTAAAATATCTGTAACCAACTCTCAGGCTTATCTGTAGTCTGATAAAACAAGCAAAATTAGACACCCATAAAAACCCACAGACATTATTTGGTGTTTCCAAGCCACGTTATTTATGGTAATCAGCAGCTGTGAAAGAGAAGGCCCTCCACATAAATGCAGAAGGCGTTTTTCTTGGCATTTTTCTTCATCAGACTGGACTCTGGAGTCAGCAGAGGCTCAAATACGAATGACGAACCACACAGCAGCCCGCTTGTGTGCCTGTAGCCTGGAGAAGGGCAGGGACAGCCCTGACTTTTAAACAAGGACACATAAACAGAGCCAAGATACTGAAAGCCATCATTATAAAGCCTGCGACAGAATGAAACAACAACAAACAGTTGGGTAACCTTTTTGAAGTGGATGTGCTCCTCTTTCACTGTTTTCTGAATCTCCTTAAATTTTGATTGGCTTTAGATTTGAAAGCAACTGGCAGACAGTCAAAATTTAAAATTGATGAAGTACAATTGGTCTGTTCATGGGACGCTTGGAAAAGAAAATAATGATCTTTCAGACAAAAATGTTCTGAGGAAGCTAAGCCACCATGTCAACAGATAAGAAAGCAAACACTGGTACTGAAATGGCTGGAGCAAATGGTATTTAAAAGAAGGTTTTGTCCTGGAGTTGTGGCAAACTCAGAGGGCTCTGTACTTGGTGATCTTTAGGATATTCTTCTATGCTTCCAGGACATGCTGTCAGTATAGCAAGGTCCAGAGGTCATACCTCATTTGTATTAATCACATTAGTCCAGAGGGAGACTGGAAAACTACAGTTCATAACATGAAGAAATGACATGCTGACATATTAATCCAAAACTTTAAAAATATCAGCCCTGCATAGCATAGTCTGAAAAGATATCCCAAAAAAACCCCAAGTAAACAAACAAACAAAAAAAAACCAAATACCAAACACTGTTGAGGTAGCTTTGAGCTGTGGACAAATTCAAGGTGGCATCAAAAGATACGCAAACCAGTGTCTCCTTGGCAAGATGTGAGGCAGTGCTGTATCACTTTCTGTCTATCACTTACCCTTCTCCCTGCATGAAAAGCAGTGAACTTAACAGGACAGCTGCTGGGTCCTGGGTCAGCAAAGTACCTGGGCTCCTAATCCCGCCCTGAGTCCTGAAGGCAGCCTCTGAGATGTTAGGAGACTGAGGAGGCTCATGACTTCTGCAGTTCTGGGGCTTGGATTTGTATATCAAATTTGATTTACTTTTGCATCTGTATGCCTGGGTGATACGTCATTGTTGACTCAGGATCAGAAAAAAGTGTGAAAGACAAAATATCTAAAGGTTTGAAAGAATGTCACTCAAACTGTGACGTATCTGAGGATGTGGAAAACTCCTCCATGTCCTCACAAATGAAGCCAACAAGATGTGGTTTTCAGTGGGACCAGCCTGAAAGAGGCTATATTCAGATTGGATATAAGGAAGACATTTTTTATGAGGGTGGTGAGACGCTAGAACAGGCGGCCCAGAGACATTGTGAATGTCCTGTCATTGGAAGTGTTCAGTCAGGTTGGATGGGGCTTTGAGCAACCTGATCTAGTGAAAGAGGTCCCTGCCTGTGGCAGAAGGTTGGACCAGAGGCTCATTGAAGATCACTTCCAACTCAAACCATTCTGTGACTCTTTTCATGTAGGAGATTTAGCATTGTGGTACCTTATGGAGAAGAGTTTGGGACACGTGGTTACACCTTTTCAGCAAATCTTGGCCTCTTTACTGGCATCTGTCAGATAATAAATTATTCCTGGAGTAAAAATGGCAATAATAGCTTCCTTTACCTTCCCTGCCAAGAAGTTCTGTTACAAGTAGAGGACTTAGATTTATAAGCCTGCTCCAGAAGAATCAACATTCCTTTTGGTCAACCAAGCAAGAGCTTGCAGGGGCATCAGATGGTTTGCCAAGGCAAAGGCTGGCCTTTTTCTAAGCAGGAAAGTAGGAACTGGGACAAGATTAAGTAAAGGAACTATTCTTGTGGGTTTATCAGTTGTCTGCTGGAGTCATCTGAACAGGTTGGGGCAGTAAAGGGAGGGCAGCAGGCAGTGTGTGCACATGTGTGTGGAGCTGGGGAGGGGATGGAAAACCTGTAACTAATAGACATCTTTTCATCTTTCTCACTCCGTTTTCTTTCCAGTGGTGCCCAGATAGGGAACAAATCTTCCTATAAACAGTAATCCTTTAGAAAGTGCTCAAGTATGGCTATTACTTAACTTCCTGATTAGTAGCACTCACCACCTGCTACTTCTGCTCCTCATTGTCCAGCATAATAGAAGTGTTCATTTCCCTGGCTGTGAAAAGGTAATGGGAGGGGAGTCCCTCTTCTCTGTTTTGGCAAAAAGAGCAACAGTCCCTCCTTTTCTTCTGTAACTAATCCCAGACCATATTTATCCAAGAAAATAAAATTCAATTTCTATTGACAAATACCTGGATAAGGCAGATCATGAATACTAAAAAACAAACCAAACAAACAAAAACCCACACACAAAAGCAATCATTCTGATCTCTTTGAACTAAATTAAGGGTTCCTGCTGCAGGGCTTTTTTATTGCCTGACCATGGCTTTGAGATCCCATAAAGGACTAAGCAAAGGCAATATATTCAATATTTTTGACACCTCAAACATGCAAAGGCTTTGCAAAGACTTCTGTTTTCTTCAGACCTTACTAGCCAAGGCTACCAAGAGAGCTGCACATGTTGCCTTGAAAGACAGCTGTTAAAATAGTCTCCTTTGATCGAAATTCTTCCATGTTTATAGCTAGAGTAAGATAAGGTATTATAGGATTTTCTTAGCACAGACTGAAAATCATAAAAAGAATGAAACTTGCAAAACCTGAAAAGTGCATTTGTCACGAGCGGGCATAACTTTTGAAATGTCAGTTAAAAGGAGACAACCCATGAATAGACTATGAGGATTTTCAGACTTTCTATTTCCCTAAAGTCCTCTTTTGTTTTACACTGGGAGTGGCGGTGTCCCTTCCTAGGGAAGCACAGGCAGGCAGTAGATTAGTCCTTATTTAGATGGTAAGTTCCAGCCTATTTGAATTGTATTAAGCATTCTCCTTACTTCTGTGGGATTTGTCATAAATCTTGAGTAAATATACTTAGCGCAATCTCAAAGACTGAAGTTTTGATTTCTCAGAGGGCTCAAATCTTTAAGCCTTAAAACTTCTCTTGTTTAAGAGAGATAAAGCAAAAGAATCTACTTGTCAAAACAAACACAGAAGAAAAAAACCCTCGCTACAACCCTAGACATTATCTCAATGGGAAGTGGCACTCATTCGGGGCTTTTCGGTAGCATTCTTTGCCCAGGAGTGAAATCTATTATAGGAATTAGTACTGCCCCCTTAAAATGGTAGCATCACTAAGAAGCAAATGAATCCTACTCTCTTTCCCTCTGTTTTCCTATCCATTCTCCTTCTTCTAAACAGTATTCAATGGTTTCTTCAAAGGTCTTCATCCTATCTTTGTTGCCATGGTCTCTCACAGAGTTGAAACAACATTTTCAAAACTAATGCCTGCTCTAAATGCATTGTTGTTGGGATGCTGAGTCAGTTCTCTGCTGACTAGGGTGAAAGAAAAAGAATCTTTGAAAATAAGTTTTAACATTCAACTAACCTGAATGGGGAAAAGCAAGACATCTATACACTGCTAGACAGAAGCAAAATTTTTCAGGAGATGCCTTGTCTTTTGGGAAGAAAACCAATTGTCATGAGATTTTTGTGTCAGCTATGCTGGTTTTACTCTTTCTTTTTATTCATACCAGACCTGAGAAAGACAATCCCTTCTCAGAAGTGAAAAAACAAAACAACAACAAAAACAACTAACTAACTAACTAACTAACTAAATAAATAAATAAATGGGGGGGGAACAAAACAGAAGAATCCTGTTGATTAACACACACCTCCCCCCCAACTAAATCCTTGCTGTGGGGGTGACAGAGGATGCTTGGTATGCAGTAGCAGTGACAGGCAGGACTAGCTTTGGCACAGTTGAAATGAGTAGGGGGAAATGATGGAGAAGCACCATTATTTCTAGGGGGACTAACAAGATTCTTTGCTTCTATTTAGCTCTCCTGTTTGCCTCTCTTAATTAAACTACTTGCATGTTCTTTGAAACACGGTCCATCTCTAGCACATGTATTTGTACAGCACACAGGAAAACAAGCTTACTATCCTTATTTGAACTTTTAAGCTTTACTATATAAATAAGAACACCTATTTGCTATGTAAATTAGAGTACCACACACTTCACATATGCACTTCAAGAAAAGACAAGAATCTTTGTGACAGACTTGGTTACATCAACTTTAAATTGTTTTTAGCTGTCTGCGTTCATTTTTTTATAGATCCTTTGAACATCTGTCCTTAGCCCATGGTCTGGCATGGCATGCTAAATTCCCTATATTTGTTCATTATTCCTAGGGGAGGAATTTGCATGAAAATTCTGTTGGTCTAATTATATGCCTCAGCTAGAGAAACTCTATTCATCTGTCTGCAGCAAATTTCACCTTTATGAAGCAGATGATGACTTTGCCAGAGACTTTCTGGACATTGTAGTAACTGAAGGTTTTACAGCCTACATTTGTAATATGGGTCATAAACTGAATTGAAAAACAAAACAAAGCAAAACAAAAAATGTAGATCTTTACAGTGCTTTTAAAAACTACCCTTCATCTTCAGGAAAAAAAAAAAAATCACAGTTTTATGGGGAAATAAGTTTGCAGCTGCTTATTAGGTGTAAAATGCAGCCTCCCTTGCTACTCATATCTCCCCATGTCAAGGAATTCAAGTTGTGAACGAGGAAAAGCTTAACAAGGATCTAAAAACACAGCAGAAGACTGTGTTATGCGTCTTAATCTCTGAGCCTGATGGGGGACTGAACATTGGAAGTGTTTCAGGGTGACAGGATGCAGAAAGAAGAATAAAACAGGGCAAGAGTTCTTCCCATAAATTAAAACTCTCATGAGCGTCAAAGTGCATTCATGAAATGGGAACGGTAAGGAGCTTCCTAATTTTTAGTCCTATAGGATGAAGTTGAATACACTGAAACAGAGCTAATGACCATGGGTTTTGGTGTTTCCAAAGCTGTCCGCATTTTAGAAGGTTTAAAGCTATTCAGAAAGAGAGTGTTCACATACTGTACATTGTGTGTATACTCTTCTGGCTCTTTTTTTTTAACTTTTCTCTGTAACCACCTTGTTTTTTTCCCTCATGGTTTTAATTCACATAACTGTCCCTTTTTCACCTCTAAATCCTTTCCCTACCAGTCTTCAGAATTTCCTCCATTACTTTTTCTTTCTATACTGTTTGTCTTTCCTCGATCATAATTCGCTAATTTTTGCTAAAAATTTTGCTTTTCCATATTCTCATAAATTCCACCCTCCCAGAACTTCATTGTTCCCCTTTTCTAGTCTGTTCTTGGCTTTACAGTCTTTTTAAACACTGTTTATACACTGTTGATGAGGTTTCCATGGACTTTCTAAGGCTCCCTCTATTTATTTCCATTCTCTGATCAGCCATATCAACCCATCAGCTCTATAGCCTAATCTACCATGCACCCTTCTTCTTAATCAATCAACTTTATCATCAGAAATCCATTTCTCCAATTAATTTCTTTTTTAGATACCAGTGCTACACAACTGCATTGATCTTTTCACTTTCTACCACTCAGATCCTTCCAGGTTCATTTATTTTCTGTCCAATAAACATGTCGTCTAACAAGTAAATTCTCTGAGCACCTCAGCGTGTGTTTCATTATCCTCATCTTCTCCCTAAATGGCTGCCTCCCCCCCCACTTAACCAAAATCTCCCTCCTTTCCATACCCATCACAGCGGCTTCAGAGATCCCGATGACAAGAATGAAAGGGAGAACACTCTCCACTTGCCAGCCTGGGCTTCCCCTGCTGTGTTACTTCCGTGTAGCTTGGGGACTTTCTATGGAAATGTTTTTTTCCCTAGGGAGCCGTCAGTGGTATTCAGACAGCCGCAGGCAGATGAGAGCAGCACCTCTCAAACTGCCTGCCAGATGCACTGCAACGGCAGGCTTTCATTCCAAACGGGTCAGACCAGAAGAGGGAAGAGTTGTCATCCTCATCCCCATCCCCATCCTTACAACACAGCTGACTCTGTCCTCTTCTCTGCCTCAGGCAGACTCACTGACTGCCATGGCGCTACCTCCAGCAGAAAGCAATGGAAGGAATGGGCCCCAAATCCAAGACCTCACTGACATGTCATATGAGTTAGCACGAGTGTCTGTCTGTGCTGGGGAAGGGCTAAGAGCTAGAATAGCAAGGGTATTTCAGGTCAGGCCTGAGGCGAATTAGCAGACAAGTTGTGAAGCTTACACAACATGTGGCCACATTATGTGTGGCTCCAGTCAGCACTAATAGCCTGTCATTGAGCTCCATGTTTAAACAATTTGAGCAAACAGCAAACACAGAAGATGGGAGGAGGGAAAAAGGCCTTCGAGGAATAAGAACTATCAGGCTACTTAGTACACTTGGCAAGCAAATATTGCAGTGGGGAGGACAGCTGAATACCTACTAGGTAGTTAGAGATGTGACCCAGTTCCTATCGTACAAAAATAATACAATACAAAACCAAAATTATATGTTGTCCAACTTTAAAATTCACTCATCCAGCCATTTTTAGACCTACATAGAAAACTGTTGGTTTAGGCTGTGTTTGATCATGTGAATTATCCAAGAGAGAAAAAAAAAAAAAAAAAAGTTTTTTGTTTAGCATCAAGGAAACCAAAAAAGGGGGGACAGAATGAAAAAAAAAAAAGCGCCAGGTTTTAGAAACAACAAAGAGTAAAATTCAACCACATCCATATAAATAACATCGATACTAGTGTTGGGAAGTAAATATAAAACCATTTTAAAATAGAACAACTTAGAAACCATACTGCATTGTTTAGTATGAAAATAACAGCCTTTTGAGCCAGTACTATTAGAGAATGTATTTAATCCAGTGCAGAATTGGCTATGAAACCGTCCACTCTACCATGGGAATGCTTAGCTCAGTATCTGGTAGGTTGCCAGCCATTTAAAATGTTTTTGTGTTGGTTTAATGATTGTTCCCATGAGCACTGATGGTAAGGGTTGACATTAATTAAAATACTAAGTCATCAGAGCTTGCATTGTGGGGAGAGGGAGAAGGGGCTGGATCCAATTGTCTTCAAGGTTTCTTTGGCCTTCCACATTTTTCTCTTCGATGCCAAGTATCCTCTTAGCTGAGGTATAACAGTGTAAACAGACTGTCTCTGCAAATATAATCTTTTTAGGTTTTTCCACACACTTTCATTTAACTGATTAGAGGACACTCATTAAAATCAGCTAATCATGTAATGTGGCTGTGTTGTGAATGCTAAACAAAATGCCTAAATGAAAGAGGATTTAAAAACATTGTCTGCCTCTCTTCATTTATTTCTACTGTACACGCAGTGGCAACACAATACAGTAGGAATTCTGGGCCCTATTCTCGTTAACCTCAAAACTCATTATCTCATATGAAAACAGGCCCTTTCCACAGAATGTGTTGGAAAAGGTAGGAAAAAGTATATTAAAGATAATGTGTTTGGGCACATGCTCTTGAAACACAATGAAGGATTTTGCTTAGAACTGCAAAATTAATACAGAATAGCACAAAATCCTGAGTAAGACCCACTGCTAAAACGACCTCTGGTAATTTGGATAGAACAGCTATCCTTATGCGTTTCTCTCATTTTATTAAATAACTACTCAAGATCCAGATCTTCAAAAGCACACGAACAGGAATAAGTCATTTAATATGTGGAGTCCTCAAAGGGTCACATAGTGAATGAGTAAAGAGGCTGAGCTTTTCTACTCCTCCCATCTATTCAGCAAGCCTGCACTCCCATCCTACTGGCAGGGGCTTAACACTGCAGAGAGTTAGAGATCAAGAAAGAAAATTTATTCTACATATAATGCGATCAACAGCCTAAGAATGAAGACCTCTGTCTTGAACAACGTGGAGCACTGTGAAGAAGCAAGCCAAGCCTACATAGATGCAATGGGGCATTTTTGCAGTAAGCAATATACACACCATAAAGCAGGCTGCTGGTCCCAACACACAAGGTAGAACAACCCTTTCTATTTCAAATCACATTTGCTCCTTTGGAGAAGAAGTCGGGCGATACTGAGACTTCAGGTCCCCATGTCAGGGGAAAAACAAAACCTAAACCAGGTGCCTGAAGGCAGTTCCCATCCCAGCTTCCTCATTAACATACGATACCGGGGGCAGTGTAACAGAAGTCCTCATCTCTGAATACCTGCAGTACAACCACCAAGGTGCCTTACAAATACAGACATCACTCAGGAAAAGCTCCTTTGCCTTGTTTGTGGATGTAGACCCAGGCCTCCTGAACACCATCCTGATATCAAGCAGGGTTCAGATCAGCACAGGCAGAAGATTTCTGTGATGGCAAATTCTGGAAGACAGGAACACTCTTTGGCTTTTTGGTGTGAGTGTTCTCAGAATAATCTTTTCATATAAAAAGCTACCATGACTCCGAGTCCTTCAGGAGCTCATCCATGTAACGGGAAAGACTGAGAGCAGCTGAGGGAGGTCTTTGTCCACGTCCATGGGGACAGGAGGTCTGATGTCCTCCTGGGACTTGTCTTCAGTGGAGCCATCTATGAACACAAGATTAAAAGGCTTAGGGTGCTTATAAATGAATTTTTTTTTTAATACAAAAGTGTTGGGTGGTTGATTAGGGTTTTTTTGCATGTTTTGTGGGATGTTTTTTTGGGTGAAGGGTTGGTTCAAGTGCAGAAAGACTTGGAGAGATCAAGCAGCATCCGGACAGCCCCACCACCCCCTTGTCAAAGGCACCACGAAGGTGCTCGGCCCAGCCTGGCTAGGGTGGTGCATCGATAAAGCGGGTCACGCCCCGGGGCTCTGCCCCATCCCAGAGCCCCGGGGAGCCGGGGCAC